>PVIC010057599.1:0-10628 GCA_004025085.1 Thryonomys swinderianus
TGTACCACTGAGCTACATCTCCTTTCAGCTGGAAATTTTGAGGATTAAAAGAAGGGCTACATTTTAATTTGGCCAAGGACAAAAGCAAGGTTAGAAATCTCACAGCGGACTGTCCCTCGCTCCACCACTGACTAAAGACCCTGGGACTGGCCTCTGCGTGGGACGCTTGGCTCCGACGAACTCGCTGACTGTGCTGTGGTGTCCCACGTGATTGGCAGCTCCAGAGGAACACAGTTTCTTCCACAAGCAGACACCACACGGGTTCTGTGTGTGAAGGGGCAGCTGTGTTGTTTGCTTCTGTTTTTATCCTTTGGCCTTTGACATCCCAGTCCTGGCTCCTTGGCTTGCTGGGATCCCATGTGCCATTTTCTGTCCAGGATCATAGTATTTTAGTCCCCATGTGTCACCTGTTGAGTTCTAGACCAAAGTACCCCTGGGCTTGGGGAAAATGCTTTGTTGAGCTTCCATGTTTGTACTGTTTTCTTTTCGTTAAGGAAAAAACAAGTTAGGAGTTAGGTTAAGCTGGGAGAATGAGTCCTCGGCCGCTGAAGAAAAAGTGTGACTCATTTCCTGTTTGCAGGTCTTCACATGCTCTCTCAGGGACTTGGCCCTTAACTCAGTTTGCTTCGGAGCCTTTCCGTGGACCCTTATTTCTACTGTACCAGTGCAGGAGATGACTCAGTGACAACCAAATGAAACGCTTCTGTTCTTGGCGCATTTCGGGGTGGCATTTTTGTGCATCCCTGCATGACACCGTCTCTAGTGTCCATCCCATGTCCTGCCATCTTACCCTGAGAGAACCTGCATATTTTCCCAGGCTCTTTCTGGGGGGGATTAAGGCCTCACACTGTGATTTAACAGTGTATAAAGCATGTTCACACCCTCTGAACCTAACAGCAAAGCTACGAAGCAGGCAGGGTGGTTATTAGCACCACTTTATAGCATAGGAAGCGGGTCAAGAAAAGATTACAGTGTAACCTCGAGGCTGCTGTTTATTTACCTCCTTTCCCTGAGCCTCGGTTTGCTCAAGTTTTTTTTTTTTTTTTTTGAGACAGGGTCTCGCTTTGTAGTTCAGGCTGGCTCTGAGCTCACTATGTAGTCCAGGCAAGCCTCGAACTCAGCAATCCTCCTGTCTCTGCCTCCCGAGGGCTGGGATTACAGGCGTGAGCCACCACGCCCGGCTGCTCAGGTTTTTAGAGGACTGGGTGATTGCAAGTCTTCTCGGGTCAGAGTGTATAATCGCACCCGTGATTCTGGAATAAGGCATGAAAACCAGTAGTCAAAAGAGCCGGTGCAGAATACAGTATGGGGACCATCGTTAAAAACCGTGTGTTACAATCAGGGGTTTTGCTAAATGGGCAGCTAACAGCTGCTGAGACTATAGATACGTCACTGCGTTCTACTGTAGTAACTATTTGACCATGTATCTGATGTTGTGTAAATAGGAACAGTACGGCGTATAGTATTTTTTTAAAGCGGAAACGCTGGCGGGGCCCACCGACATCGCGAGGCGCGCCTCCTGGGGACGGGAAGGTGGCGGGCTTCGCGCCGATGTTGCGAGGGTTTCCTCCGGAGGCGCCGGGTGGCGGTGGGAGCGGGGCGGCCCGGGCCAAGGGGAGGGGCCCCGCGGCCGGCAACATGGCAGCTCCTACTGGGAAGCCGGGCGCTTCCGGGTTCCGTACCGCGGGCCGGGCCACTTCCGGCAGCGCGATGGCTGGGTTCCCGGGACTCGAGCGGAAGTTCCGGCGGGGGCGGCCGAGGGGGAAGAGTGTGTCTGTGGGAGAAAGGGGAGAACTGCCCCGGCGAGCGAGCGAGCGAGCCAGCGGTCGCGGAGCCCCAGGGAGCGAGGTACCCGCGGCGGCGGCGGCGGCGGGACGGGGCGGCGGGACGGGGCGGCGCGGCCCGGGAGGGGCGGGAGCGCCGAGGCGCTGTCCAGCCCCGGGCACCTGGGAGCCGGGCGCCGGCCGGCCGGCGGAGCCCGGTGCGAAGATCAATGCCGCGGTGGGGCGGGGGCTCCCCGACGTCCGGACCCCCGAGCCCCGCTGTGGCAGGTGCGCGGCCCGGTGTGCAGGAAACGCCCCGTGGGGGGCTGGCCCTGGGTCCGGGCAGAAGTTCCGAGCGAGGCGGGAGACCGGCGTCCTCCGGGAGGAGGGGCCCCAGGTCCGGGCGCGGCGTCCGCGGCGGCGAGGGGCTCCCGGGTGGGAGGCGGCAGCACCCGGAGGAGGACGGAATCCCAGCCGGGGCGGGAGGCGCGTCCCCCGTGGGGGAGCGCAGGGCCGGTGTGAGGTCCTGGGCGTCCTGCTGGGGAGGACACGAGGGCGGAGCGCGGCGGTGGAGCCCCCTGCGAGGCTGGCGGCTGGGCGCCTGGAGGGTGGGCACTTCGGGGCAGGTAGCGGGAGCTTCCGGAGTTAGGAGGATGCTGAGGACGGGGAGGGGCCAGCCGGCCCGACCTTCTTTTGTGTGTTTGGGAGCCCCAGAACCTGTTCGGCTGGGGGCCCACTTGGAGTCAGTGTGGGCAGCAGCTGCAGGTAGCCTCGTTGGGGAGGGGGGTGGAGCACCAGTTGGGGGTGGGTGGCAGATGGGAGTCCTTATGCTTTCAGGGGACATAGGCAGCCCCCGGCGGCTCAGGGAATTTTGGATAGAAACTGCTGTGAAGGCTGGATGGGAAGAAGGGAGGATGGAGATGAGGGCCACTGCCAGCTTCTTCCCCTGGCACTTCTTTTCCCTTTGTTTCCCAGTAGGACCAGAGCTGGGGCCGAGGGGACTCAGGGGCTCTGGCAGAGGAGTCTGGAGACTAGGGAGGAGGCAGTTGCCCCGGAGGAGCGTTGGTGGGGGCCATGAGGGTCCCCTGCCCCTCTTGCCTCAGCCCTAAGCCTACTGTGCCCATCTCCAGCGAGCGCGGGCTCGGGCTTGAGCTGGCCCAGGACCGGACGCAGGAGTCCTGGACTGCTGCGGGGGCTGCCCTTGCCTTTCGGCCCCGGCACGGAGCCAGACTTCTGCCCTTCTGCCCCAGGACTTCTTGTCTGCCTCCTCCCTGTGTCCCCAAACCTGCTGCTGGTGGGGGCGGTGATGGCCAGGAGGCTTCCCCTGCCCGCCTTGCCTTTGACCGCACCCTCCTCCGGACAGGCCCGGCCTGCAGGGAGCCCTGCAGTGTATGTGCGGTAACACCATGTCTGTGCCCCTGCTCACCGACGCTGCCACCGTGTCCGGAGCTGAGCGGGAAACGGCCGCGGTAAGGGCCCTTCGCCCTGGCAGCCCTAGGGCAGGAGTATGGCAGACCTGCTGGGACAGCTGGGCCTCGGCTGGAGGGGGCAGTGGTGAGCGGCAGGAGCCCCCAGCCAGAGGCTGGGATTAATAACCTGTTGGCTGTCACCTCAGGTCGCCCCAGGTCGCAGGCTGAGACTGGAAGGCGAAGGGGGGACTTACTCATCTTCCCTTTTCTGACCTTCCCAGGTTATTTTTCTCCATGGACTTGGGGACACAGGGTGAGTGAGTTGGGGTGTCCCTGGCGAGTGGGCAGGCCCAGCCGGCGGGGCTGCCCCTTCCCCTTCCTGGTCGGAGCCTTCCCTCCCTCCCCGACAGGCACAGCTGGGCTGACGCCCTCTCCGCCATCCGGCTCCCGCATGTCAAGTACATCTGTCCTCATGCGTGAGTGTCACCCCCACAGGGAGAGGCCGGGGGGTGACCTGTTGGGGGACACCAGGGTGGGGTGCTCCTGCAGTGCACACCTATTCTGTCAGCTGCATCCCAGGCTTGGGCTCAGCGCCGCCGAAGTGCCAAGTTCAGCCTCCGCTCCTAGGGAGCCCCAGGATGGGCTCAGCATCAGCCCCCAGCCCGAGGGCCTCCTAATCCGGGGCCTCCTGTGCCCCTTCCCCACGTACTCACCCACCGAGCCGGAGCCTGCCCACCGAGTGCGGGGCTCTGCTTCTGCATCGCTAGCTGCGGTCCCAGCCGGTGCCCCGCGTGGCAGGTTGCCTGGCAACACCTTCAACACAGGCCCTGTCTGCTGGGAGGGGCCCCAGGAGCCTCTCTGCTGTGGCTTCCTGCTCCCTCCTGAGTATGATGGGCCCTCTGGCTGCCCCTCCCCAGGCCTCGGATCCCTGTGACACTCAACATGAAGATGGTGATGCCCTCCTGGTGAGTGCTGGCCGGGAGACGGTGCTTGAAGGGCCGCTGGCGCTGGGGGGGGCTTCTAGCCTCAGCCCTCTCTGCTCCCCAGGTTTGATCTGATGGGACTGAGTCCAGACGCCCCAGAGGACGAGGCTGGCATCAAGAAGGCTGCAGAAAACAGTAAGGCCCCACCCCGTCTTCTGCACCCCCCGCCCCTAGAGAGCGCCGGGCAGTGCCCACCTGGCTCCCCGGGGACCCCCAGCAGCGTCCCTGCCAGTCATGCCCTTCCCGCAGTCAAGGCCCTGATTGAGCACGAGATGAAGAATGGGATCCCGGCCAATCGGATCGTCCTGGGCGGCTTTTCCCAGGTGAGAGGCCAACGAGGCGGGAGGCCGGGTGGGCGAGCTGTGGCCTCGTGACCTGTGCCCCTCTCCTCCCTCCAGGGCGGGGCCCTGTCCCTGTACACAGCTCTCACCTGCCCCCACCCCCTGGCCGGCATCGTGGCGCTGAGCTGCTGGCTGCCTCTGCACCGGAACTTCCCCCAGGTGAGCGTCCCCCAGACCCCTGCTGCCCTTGAGTGTCCTTGAGGCTTGGTATTGTTACAGTGCTGGCTTTGCCCTCTGAGTCCCGTTGGCCCACAGGCAGCCAACGGGAGTGCCAAGGACCTGGCCATCCTTCAGTGCCACGGGGAGCTGGACCCCATGGTGCCAGTGCGGTTTGGGGCCCTGACAGCTGAGAAGCTCCGGTCTGTGGTCACACCCGCCAAAGTCCAGTTCAAGACATACCCTGGTGTCATGCACAGCTCCTGTCCCCAGGTCAGAGGGAAACTTCCCGGCCCCCCCCTCCTCCCTCCAGCCAGGAGCCTCACTGTCTCTCCCACCCCAGGAGATGGCAGCTGTGAAGGAATTTCTTGAGAAGCTCCTGCCTCCAGTCTAACCAGAGTGCTGGCCCCCAGTACAGTCCCCAGCTCACAGGGGACCCAGCAAGCAAGTGGCACCATCTTGGACAAGAGCTGGTCGAGCCCTGAGCCCTCGCTCCCCCCTCCTCGTCCCATCCTCTTCCCACAGGCCTCTGGGGCAGGCGGCCAAGGCCCGGCCGGGCCTTCCTTCCTGGCTTTGGCCACCTGGCAGCCTGCAGCAGGGTGGGCTGCTTCCTCACCCTGCGCTCCCGGGGCTGGGCTGGCAGCAGCCTTGGAGGGGCTGTAGCAGCGGGAGAAGGGGCCCAGCCGCTGACCCACTCACTCAGGACCTCATTCACTAGCCCCGCTTCGGGCCCCTCCTGCGACCTCAGGGTTTGGCCCTCGGGGACCTCCCAGGCCCCACCCCAGTGATTCTGCCTGGATAATCATGTCTCTCCTGCCTCACTGCAGCTGCTTCTCAATCATGAATGTGTCCACGGCCGGGCCCCTTGCTGCTGCGCACCGCCTGCCCCGGCGGGCGGGACGTGGGTGAGGAGGTGGACTCCTCGGGGCCTCCCTCAGCGCGGGGGGCTGGGCCCTGCCTTCCCTTCCCTTCCTCTCTCGAGGCCTGGAGCCTGCGAGGCTGGATTGAGGCTCAAGGCCTCTCTGCCCCGGCTGTCTCACCACCAACTGTGTCCCCCCTCCAGGGGTCAGGGAGGCAGCGAGGGAGGAGTTGTCTTGTCTTCTGTCTCCATGTGGTTTTGGGTGTTTTTCTTGTTGTGTCCTGGATTCCGATAAAATTAAAAGAAATTGTTCCCTCAGCTCTCGGGCCTGCCTGATTCTCTTCAGAGTGTAGAGTGACCATCTGTGAGAATCCACCCCAATAAAAGAGAATGTTTATTTTATTTATATATTTTTTTCCCAGTACTGGGGATCAAACTCAGGACCTTGCGCTTGCCAGGGAGGCATGGCACCACTGAGCCACATCATCCCCGGCCGGCAAACTTTAAATACTTTGGAAAGTTCCCTCGTAGCAGTGCCATTCAGTGCCCAGGAGGAAGGTGTGGTCCCAGAGCCCTGGTGCTCACCCCCTCTTGGTCCTGACGCCTTCCTGGACCTTAAATGCCTTGGCTCCTGCTCAGGGGAGCACTCGGCCTCCTGCCTGGTGGCTGAGTGGCCTGGCGGGTTTGAGGTAGGGCAGCCTCAGTTGGTCCCAGCGTTCCAGGCTGTTGCTTCTTTTTCCTTCTGGTCCATGGTAAGGGAGGGTCCTCAGGCCTGTGCACTGAAACCTGATGGATTCTGCTTCTGCCAGCGCCACAAGTCTTCACCTGTGACAGAGTCTGCGGGTTCAGGGCCTGGCCTGAGGGCAGCCCCTCCCCCGGGTCAGCCCAGCACTCACACATCCTGTCCAGCCCCAGGGCTGCCGTCCAGCCCAGCTCCTGGTGGGCCAGGCTGGGGTTGGCGTAACAGGCAGCCACGTCGCCTTCCCTTCGTGCCACCACCTTATATGGGATCTGCAAGACAGGATGTGGCTAAGGCCTTGCTGAGCTGGCCCAGGTCCCACCAGATGCTCTGGAAACACCAGGCCAAAGCGGTGGCACCCCGCAGGTACCCGGGGCTGAGCTGCAAGGCAGGCCGAGGGCTGGGACACCCACTGGGTAGCGAGCGGGACAGCCTACCTTCCTCCCGGAGGCCTTCTCCATGGCTTGGACCATCTGCAGCACCGAGTAGCCTGTGCCCGTGCCCAGGTTGTAGACCTGCCCAGAGAGCAGGGTGAGGGGGAGGGGCTGCACTGGCCATTCCTCCGGGCCCCTTTTCTCCTTCCCCTGGTCCTACCCGGCAGCCACACTGTTCCTTCAGCTTCCTCAAGGCTGCGATGTGGCCCTTGGCCAGATCCACAACGTGGATGTAATCCCGGACCCCTGCGGGGTGGGGGCAGGGAGTTGGTTCCACCTCAGTCTCCCTCCAGGGCTCCCGCGCTCTCCTGGATTCTCCTGGCCCAGGCTTACCTGTGCCATCCTCTGTGTCATAGTCATTGCCAAAGACATTCAGGGCCTCCCGTCGCCCAATTGCCACCTAGGGGCAGAGCTCAGTCAGTTCCTCTAGGTACCCGGCACTAGCTGTACCCTGGACACCTGCTCTGTCTGTACCTGGGAGACGTAGGGCATGAGGTTGTTGGGGATGCCCTGAGGGTCCTCGCCGATGCAGCCTGAGGCATGGGCACCTGTGGGGTTGAAGTACCGCAGCAGCACCGCATTCCAGGTCTGTGGGACTCAGGTCAGGGCATGAGGAAGGGTGGGGTACAGCCAGTGTGTCCCACCTGAGTCTAGGGCCCCTGCCACACCCCCGTGCCTGTCCTGTTTCTCCAGCAGGGAGCTCCCCGTCAATGCTCGGGCCCTGGGTAAGTCACGGTCATTTCTGAGCTCCAGACTTGGCGCTGAGGCAGGTGAGATGGTGGCCCTGAGGAGCCAGGGCTGGGCCAGGGGCCTCACCTTGTCTGCCCGGCACAGGTCCTGGATCATCTCCTCGATGAAGAACTTGGACTTGCCATAGGGGTTGGTGCAGCCCCCCGTGGGGTGGGCCTCATCCAGAGGCAGGTACTGGGGGTTCCCGTACACGGTGGCTGAGCTGCTGAACACCAGGTTCTTCACCCCGTGGGCCCTCATGATCTGGCCGGGGAGGGGAGACATAAGTGGCCTGCGCAAAGCACACGAGTCCTGGTCCTTTCGGTGGCAGTGGAGGGCGAGGCTGAGGTTACCGGCAGTCTGGCTTACAGGTGGGGAACGGAGGGCGGGGGCTAACGGAAGCCGTGTGTGTGTCCCAGACGCTGCATCCCCATGGCGGCCGGCCTGTGGCCCTGTGCCAGGCCTCTCACCTCGAGAAGCTGGATGGTCCCCGTCAGGTTAACTCTGTAATAATCCAGGGGCTTCTGCACCGACTCCCCCACAGCCTTGAGCCCGGCGAAGTGGATGACAGCCTTAAAGTTGTGCTGCAGGGGCAAAGTGGGGGTCAGAGGCAGCTTCGCCAGTTCTGCCCGTGGCAGAGGCCTTATCTGCTGGCACCTACCTTCTTGAAGAGATGCTGTAGGGCTTCCTGGTCCAAGATGTCCATCTCCTCAAACTCCACAGAGCGGCCTGTCAGCTCCTGCACTCGCCGCAGGCTCTCAGGCATAGCGCCCCTGCCTGGTGGGGACAGGGGCACCAAGGTCATGGAAGAAGGGCCCAGAAGCCAGGGTTTCCCTCTACCCCTGCCATCTGTGCTCACCACGGATGGCATTATGGAAGTTGTCGATGACCACAGGTATGTAGCCTGCCTCCAGCAGCTCCAGCACCGTGTGGCTGCCAATGTAGCCAGCCCCGCCGGTTACCAGCACCTTCTCGGCCATCACACCTGGCCCAGGACACAGGGTCACAGAAGTGGCAGCGGACGACTGCTCAGGGCCTCTCTATCCAGTCTGGCTCTCCGAGCTCCCCTGGAGGCAGGCAGCAGTCCTGGTTAAGAGTGGCTCAGTCAGCTCTGGCACTTTCTGGCCTTAGCTTCGAGGGTCACCACTCTACACTGCAGTTCCCAGTCCTGCAAGACGTGCAAACCACTGTCCACACTCTGTTTATGTGGCAGGGAGGGTACAAAGAGGTGATCCCAAAGGCCTAAAGCGGGTGGGAGACAGAAGCACCTCATTCTCTAGTTCCAGCAACTGACCCAAGGTCGGGGAGATCTCTAAGGATCAGCACTTCCCTTCTGAGTGTCTGGGAACTGGACAGTCCTGGGCATCAGGGGACATGGCAGCAGGACGGGGGCTGCAGGGTCCCAGGGATCAGCCCTCCCTGGGGTCTCCACTCCCACTCGGTGTGAACAGGCTTCTGGGCGCCGGAACTAGGCAAACAAACCCTTCAAGTGTCAGCTAGGAGACACCAGGGACCAAGGGTGGGTCCTCTGCCAGCACCACCGTGGCAGGGGCCACCCCATGCCCAGGAAGCTGGCTGGCTCTGGCTAAGCCCCTGCCAGATCACTCTGGGCTTGGGGATGGGGGATCCCGCCCGACTGTGGGTGGATCGTGTAGACGTGGACTTGGTCCTGTCTCCACTGCCAGGTGTGCATCTCCGCCCTGAACAAACTGGGTGGAGGGGCAGAGCAGGAAGCCCCAGACACTGAATCCTTTCATTCTGCGACCTGGCCGGCTGCCGTCTCCCTCATGCTGCCTCAAACCCTTCTAGGCTCCTCCAGCTCGAATCCATTTGACTAAGCGCCCGCTGCGCGCCAGGCTTTGCACTCTGTTCTTGGGCGATATTTTCCCGAGTTCGCCCCACAACTTCTGAGGCAGGTGTTATTAATGGCACTTTACCATTCGGGTCAGAAATGTAAACTAAGTTGCCTGTGGCCACAGAGCCAGGGGTCTGGGCTGGAACCCTGACCTCCAGACTGGCAGCCCGCCCCTTCCCCGAGGCTTTCCCGGACTCTGCCTGGGAGCCCCAGCGCCCGCGCGCGCGCCCTCCGAGCACCCGGAAAAGTGTCGCCGAGCGGCCCCGCGAGGCAGGAAGGGTGGTTGGAGGGGACTTCGCCCGCACCAAGGGGCCGACCTCGGTCAGCTGTCGCCTCCTCAGATTCCCAGAGTGTGGAGGGGTCGCTGGGCCGTCAGTGCTCCAGGGCGGCCGAGCCCGGGGCTGGGCCTTGGCTCCCCGCGGAGAAGGCAGAGCCGGGAGTCCTGGGCCCGGAATGAATGAACCGGGGCCGCCCCTCGGCGGCAAGCGGGAGCAGAAGGGGCGGGCCCCGTCCTTGCGCGTCCTGCCTGGAGTGCGGCCCAGAGCCCACTGGGACTCCCTCGCTCCCTGCCGACCACCCGCCCCTCCCGGTCCCACCAGGTCCTTCATCCCGCCTCGCGAACCTGCTGGAGACGGCGCACTGTGCTGGCTCCTGCGGCGCCGCCTCCCGCGCCCCGTGCGGCGGTTCCTTTAAGAGCTGACAGGTCCCTCCCCTCCACGCCCTCAAGAAGACGTGTCGCTTGGGTTGTGGCCACTACGGGGGCTCCAAAAGGACAAAAGCCCTGCGCAGTTTTAAGGAGACCACCAACACATTTCCTGGGAAGGCGGAAGTGGGCGGCACCCTGTCGGGACAGTGACGTAGAGCCGGGAAAGCCAGTGGCCCAAATTCCTAAAACTCCCACCCCGCTGCAAGGCGCACGTCTTCTCGCTGCCGTGATCGCCAGGCTTTTCCGGGCCTCATGGGAAATGTCCGACTCCCCGGCACGAAGGCGACCAGACAGGGGCAGGTGGGCGCTGCAACGAGTGACGGGAACGGTTGGGGCCGCCCAGCAGCGATGTCCGAAGTCTGGTTTGTAAGCCACCCCAGGAACCCTGAAAGCTGCCTGTAGCTCTGAGCCCGCATGGACTGTGGCGCCCCCTACGGAAACCGCTTGTCTGCACCCGGTCTCCAGCCAGCAGCAGCTCAGCAGTATATGGTTGTTTCTTAAGAGGCAAATAAAAAGGTGGCCAGCCCAGCGAGTGATGTCCATGAAGTGACATACTGAGGACATGCGTGCAGAGAAGCAATAAAGGCACAGCACAGGCGCCCCACCCTCCGCACACCCTGGGCCCGCCCCAGCCGAGAGGCCCAGGGTGCTGCT
>PVIC010057600.1:0-10612 GCA_004025085.1 Thryonomys swinderianus
GCAATCCTCCTGTCTCTGCCTCCCGAGTGCTGGGATTACAGGCGTGAGCCACCACGTCCGGCATTGTGGTATGCGGTGTTGATTGTTGGTGGGCGTGTCTCCACACCCAGCATTATATGTGGTTACCGGGGATCGAACTCAGGACCTTGCGCTTGCGAGGCAGGCGCCGGAACCACTGAGCTAACCCTCCGGCCCCTGGGGGTGATTTTTAAAACCAGAGGCACAGCTCCTTCTCGAAACTGGCAGACTACCACAAGGCCCTTCAAAGTCCTGATGAGAAGTGGGGGACATCTTGGGGACCCACGACGGGCTAGTTCTTCCCCACAGTGTGCAGGATCAAAGGACAAAGGCCCAAAGCAATTGCTTGGATCAGGGCCGTTACTGAGAGCCAGAACGATGAGTCAAAGCCGGCAGAGAGATGGGTGGAGGAGAGAAATCGCGGGGCGAAGCCAAAACAAAGAGAGTTGAGAACCAAAAAATTTATGAACAAGGAGTAGCAGGGTGGAAAAACAAGGAGGTGGTCTGGAGGGAGTCCAGACACCAACGGGAGGTTTGTGGTGACTTGAGGCCTGATTCATCCCCGCACCGGTGTGAGGAGGCTGCCCGGGTCATGAACAGGGCCGCAGCGGGGGAGGGGCAGCCTGACGGTACCTCTCCACGGCCCGTCTCAGAGGTTAAGAGTGAGACGCTTGAGTTCGGAGCCTTAATAAACTGTAAAGCTCTCAGAAGTGCTCACTGATTATTTTGGAGGATGCTTTCTTTAATGTTCTTGCTTCAAAGAAAGTTGGCTTTAAAGAAAGGCAGTTAAGCTCCCTGACCCTATTTGGCAGATGGGTTAAAGGAGATGTCTGATCGGCCTCCTCTTCGGCTGTGCGGGATGCTGGTTTAGGGACTGTTTTGGCTGAGAGCTCAGAGACCGCTGCCTTCAGAAAGAAATTGAATGTAAGAAGCTTGAATTCATACTACTAAATGAAAGAAGCCAGTCTATAGCTTCTTTCATGGTAACGCATGCCTATAATCTCAGCACTCTGAGAGGCTGAGGCAGAAGGGTCCCAAACTTGAGCTCACCTTGGGCAACTTAGCATCTTAGGGAGACCCTGTCTCAAAAATTTTTTTTTTTTTTTTTTTGCTTTTTGAGACAGGGTCTCGCTTTGTAGTTCAGGCTGGCCCTGAGCTCACTATGGTGCCCAGGCAAGCCGCCGCGAACTCAGCAATCCTCCTGTCTCTGCCTCCCAAGTGCTGGGATGACCGGCGTGAGCCACCACGTCCAGCATTGTGGTATGTGGTGTTGATTATTGGTGGGCGTGTCTCCACGCCCAGCATTATATGTGGTTACCAGGGATCAAACTCAGGACCTTGTGCTTGCGAGGCAGGCGCCGGAACCACTGAGCTAACCCTCCGGCCCCCTGTCTCAAAATTTAAAAAAGGAGGAGCAGCGGAGCATGTGGCTCGGGGAGAAGACCCTGAATTCAGTCCTTGTCACTGGAAAAAGAAAAAAAATCAGTTTGAAAAGTCTGCTGACTGTATGATTTCATCTATTTGACATTGTGGTGGAGGCAAAATTGCAAACAGTAAAAAGATAAGTGCTTCAAGGGATTAGGAGGAGGGAACCATTGCAGGGGTCTGGAGGCGGAGCGCGGAGAAATTTTAGGGCAGTGAAAATATTCTGCATGACACTGTAGTGGTGGATGCGTATCATTACACATCTGCCCAGGTCCACAGCAAGCAACTAGAATTCTGATGCAAACCAGGGAGGTCTGGACGGTCACAGTGTGTCAACCCAGCTTCTTCATGGCAGCCACCGAGCGCTGGGGGTGGGGTTTACTGTCAGAGGCTCCATCTGTGGGTGGCCAGGGGGCTTTCCACCCCACACCCCCTCCCCCCTCCCCCACTCGGGGATCAAACTCGTGACCCTGCTCTTGCAAGGCAGCCGGAGGTATCACTGAGCTACATCCTGGGCCACATGGGCTGTTTTTGTAATCTCCTCTCAACTTTGTGGTAAGCCTAAAAATTCTCTACAGAAGACATTCGTTAAAAAAAAAAAAAAAGAAAAAAAAATTGGACCTCCATAAAAGTTAAGGGCTGGGTTTACTAGTAAGGAAGTCACCCACGTATTCAGACTGGAATCTTAAGAATTTCTCAGAGAAGATGGAATTATGAGAAATAAAAGGAAAGACAAGCATCGTCTTAAAGCCTACCAATTGTCGGGAGCTCCAGGAGCGAGTTAAGCCAGCAAAGTGCAGGGACAAAGGAGGAAGAAGAGACAAAGGAAGAAAAGGAGGGCAGCTATCGTAAGTTCAGAAAGGGCACAGGCACACGGAGCTTTGCCAGGGGGAGGTGCCCGGTCATGGCTGACGGGGCAGGGAGTGGAAGATGATTCAGAATTTTCTAAAAGGCCACGGAAAAAGAATATTAACATTCTTTGCAGGTGTGGCACCCCGAGACGGTGTTGAAAGCAAAACGGGACCAGAGAGGTCAAGACGAACAAATTGTTTCCCTCTGCGGGGGGAAAGGAAGGAAACCGAATGCAAATGTTGAACCAACGTTCCAAGCGGGGGCCCCAGAGGATTAAAGAGACAGACGGGAAAGATGGAATTGTCTTTGAGAGAACATCAGGATGTGCGAGGCCAGCCCTGTGACCCAGGGGAGTGCGGGCGGAGCTCCTAAACAGAGCTGAAGGCTCAGGCCGGAGGGTTAGCTCAGTGGTTCCGGCGCCTGCCTCGCAAGTGCAAGGTCCTGAGTTCGATCCCCGGAAACCACATACACTACTGGGCGTGGAGACACGCCCACCAACAATCAACACCGCATACCACAATGCCGGACGTGGTGGCTCACGCCTGTCATCCCAGCACTCGGGAGGCAGAGACAGGAGGATTGCTGAGTTCGAGGCGGCTTGCCTGGGCACCCTAGTGAGCTCAGGGCCAGCCTGAACTACAAAGCGAGACCCTGTCTCAAAAAGCAAAAAAAAAAAAAAAAAAAAAAAAACTGAAGGCTCGAATTCTGAAGGAGGCAGATGTTTTACTTTGGTGACATCAAAGTTAAGGAGTCTGTCCAACAAGTGACACTGAGAGAATGTAAACAGATGATAGACTGAAAGATGTTTGCAATGCAGAAACTGAGAAGGTCACATTTAAAATGTATGAACGGGGTGAGGGTGTAGCTCAGTGGTAGAGCACTTGCCATAGCAAGTATAGGGCCCTGATTTCGATCCCCCTGTGTACATGCAGGCATGTACATGTAGGTGTGTACATGCAGGCATGCACACGCAGACACACACACAAAATGCCTGCATCTCAATAAAACAGCTCCAGGAAGGGCACTTGTATAAGTTAATACTGAAAGCTGGCCCTAGGAAGCAAGCTAAAATGGACCTTTTATTTTTATATATATTAATATATGTATGCGTTTTTGTTTGTTGTTTCGAGACATGCCCTCCCTATGTAGTTTAGGCTGGCCTTGAACTTGTGGCGATCCTCCTGCCTCTGCCTCCAGAGAGCCGGGAATCACAGGTGTGTGCCACCACACTTGGCCTAAAGTGGGATCTTGAAGCTAGATCACCTGCAATTGGCTGGCAGCGAAGTCTCTGTTCCTGGTAGTTTACAGGATGCCAGTGAGCCCTGGCATACAGCTGTGGCACAGCTGTCAACATCTGCAGTGATGCTAACCTGGAGGAGCACCTGAGAGGAACGGACTGGTAGGTGTGATACGTCACTGGACAGGGATCCGCTCTGGACAGAGTGGCGGGGGCTGTAGGTTATCCTTACAACGGAGAAAAGTCACGGAAGGCTGGGACCCCGATCACCACAGGAATGTGAATGCACCAGTGTGGACCCTACAAAAAGCAAAGCATTGACGTGAAAATTTTATTGTCAAATATTTATCCCATTGCCTCTGGAACAAAAAAGAAATCTATGTGAGGCAGAATATTGAACATTTAGAGGTTGGTGTGTGTGTGTGTTTTTTTTTACTCCCACTCACAGATGTATCCAGATGCCCAGAACAATATCTGATATGTGGTAAGAGCTCAATGAATATTTGGGTAATATATTTGTCTCCTTTTCTTTCAGCAGTACATCCTAGACAAACACTCTACTGCTCAGATACATTTCCAGCCCTATACAATTGGGCTATGCCAGGCAGTCCATAGAATCCCAGAGAATAAGGGACTTAGGGAAGGGAAAGCTTAGCACAGAGAAAGTTATGTACTGGGAAACTGATAGAACTGAAAGAGATTAAAAACAGATACAAACAAGTCCTGAAATTTAGCTCAGTGGTTCTGGTGCCTGCCTAGCAAGCACAAGGTCCCTGGTTCGATCTCCAGTAACCACATACCACAGTGCCAGGCATGGTGGCTCACGCCTGTCATCCCAGCACTCGGGAGGCAGAGGCAGGAGGATTGCTGAGTTCGAGGCTTGCCTGGGCTACACAGTGAGCTCAGGGACAGCCTGAACTACAAAGCGAGACCCTGTGTCAAAAAAAAAAAATTAAATTCAGATTTATGACAGTGAGATATGTATGTGTTAATGCACTCAGTAATGAGACCTAGTGGCCAGTCCAATCACAAAAGTACAAAGAACTGATGAGGGAGGAAGTGTCTTCGGCCAGTTAGGTGAAAGCAGCACCCTGGAGCCTCTGACTGGTGAGCTGGTCTTGCTAAGAACAATGGGGTCTGTCATCCACGTTCACATGGGAGCAAATGATCGATTCCAATAGTGGTTTAGTCAATCTTTAAAATATAGTCTTCTCCTTGCAGGCTCACAGGGTTAAGAACAGCTGTTCCGGGGAAAGCAGTGCGGAGGGAACTCCAGAACTGGCCGGTGTTGGGGGGTGAATTCTGGCAGGAGAGGCCTCTGCAGTCATGTTTTTGGATGTCAGTTATTTGGCTCTGAGCGGAGCAAAGTCACACGTCTCAAATCGCCCTGCCCTGAACCGAACTCCTGATCCTTTTTCCACCCTCACCCAAAGCCCTCTTCAGCTCAGTGGATGGTCGTAGCTTCCTTTCCTGGTTAGTCACCCAGTGAAAACCTTGAAGTTTCGCCAAGAGTCTCACACAGGGCCCGCGTTAACCCATCAGGAACTCCAAATCTGACCACCGTCCCGTCTGCTGCCCCCAACCTGGTCGGAGCCGCCGTTACGCATCACCCAGCGTAACTACCCTGGGCCCGCTCTGTCCCTCAACCCCACCGCTCCCTTCACCCCTAAACTTCATTCTTTTTTGAGACAGGGTCTCGCTGTGTAGTTTAGGCTGGCCTTGAGCTCACTGTGTAGCCCAGGCAAGCCTGGAACTCAGCAATCCTCCTGCCTCTGCCTCCCGAGTGCTGGGATGACAGGCGTGAGCCACCACGCCCGGGCTAAAGTTCATTCTTTTGTGAAAGAAGGTCTTGTAATGTAGTTCAGGCTGGCCCTGAGCTTGCAGCGGCCTCCTGAGGAGCCCCCTGAGTCTGGGATTGCAGGTGTGCCCTGCCACGCACAGCTGAGACTCACTCTTTGCACACAGCAGGCAGAGGCCCTTTCCCTGGCTGTGGACTCTGAGCAGGCCGCTGAGGGCACCCTGGGCGGAGGGGGCTCCACCCGGGGGCCTCTGCCCTAACTCCGCTCCTCCGGCTGGCAGCCCCGCCCTCCCTGGTGGAGCCGCGCATGCGCTCCCGTCTCTGAAGACCACATGCGAATGCCACCCGCTCCGCGCGGCCCACCCCGATGTTGTACTCCCCAGACTTCTGCCTCAACTCCAATTTTTCCTTTGTCCTGTGCATGTAAGACCTAGTGTGTTAGCACACTTACTTACTGTCTTTATTATCCCTCTTTCTTTCATCTGCCTCCAGCTAGAAAATAAGCTCCACAAAGAAAACTATTTCACTCGCAGGTATATTTCCAGCATCTAGAACAGGAGGCAGCAGAGAGGAGGCGCTCAGTAAATTCACTAATTCAGTAAGCGGAGCACAGCCAGTTGGCTTCACGTCCCGGTGAAGCCGCTCCGTCCCAAACACAAGCTCTGCCGCCCACGAGCTGTGCCACCCGGGCAGCTGACCCCAGCTCTCTGAGCCCGAGTTTCATCCTCTAAACACGGAAAGCTCCAAACCGATCCTAGGAAGCTCTGAGGACTGAGGGGGCCGACTGGCATGGCGGCTGGCACTCTGCGGGAGTTTAATAAATATGAATTCCTGGGCCGGAGATTTAGCTCAGTGGTTCCAGTGCCTGCCTCGCAAGCGCAAGGTCCTGAGTTCGATCCTGGTAACCACATACAATGTGGAGACTCACGCCCACCAGCAATCAATGCCACATACCCCAGTGCCGAGCATGGTGGCTCACGTCTGTCATCCCAGCACTCGGGAGGCAGAGGCAGGATTGCTGAGTTCCAAGCTTGCCTGGGCTTCATAGTGAGCTCAGGGCCAGCCTGAACTACAAAGCGAGACCCTGTCTCAAAATTAAATGAATGAATGAATGAATGATTCCTGGTCCTCTTCCGATCTGGGCACAGTCACTTCTGCCCGCTGGCGCAGGGTCCCCGGAGCTCTGGGGGAAGGGCAGCACTCACATCCTCCTCTCCCTCCTGTTCTCAGAAAGGCTCAGAATAGAACCAAAGTCTCCTGGCTCTGCTTGCAGCCGGGGCCTACAGACCACACGACCACTTTTTCCTGTCCACTACTTTCCTTGGAGGTGGAAAGTAGTCCACTGGAATAACTTACCCAGGGGCAGGGCAAGGAAAAAACAGCAAAAATTGTTTTAAGAGGGAGTTATACAAGCATATGCAGGAAAACCCCACTGAGGGGCATAACTGCTGATTCAAAGGAGGAGGAAATATGAAATTGGACAGTTTTCCAGGCCTTTCCTGATTCTGAATTTCCTCTTCCATCACACATTTTTCTTGCCCGCAAAATGGACATTAAAAAAAAGAAGAAGAAGAAGAAGACAGGTTAAAAAATAGACCAGGGAGAAAAGACAGGGAGTTTGAAGACGCTGTCGAACAAGAGCATAATGTGGCTCCCTGTCCTCCCGCCAGCTCCCTGACCAGCAGCGGGACAGGCGGCTCCAGCAGGAGCTGATGTCTCCCCGGGGAGGGAGAACGGACTCTGGGTTACTAATGGAGACCGTTTTTTCAGGGGCCGCTTTGATCCTCTGCCCGCCCCAGCGCTGGAGACCAGCAAGCCAGGGCTCGAAGGAAAACCGCTCCACCGAGCAGGCCCAAGCAGCTGTCCTCCCGCGAGGGCGTGTGCCTGCGCCGGCGCTCAGCCCTCCTGCCAGCCCAGCTGGTGCCCAGCTCCTGGGCCCGGCTGTTGGCCCCCTGATCCTGCCTCCTCGGCCCCTCCCCACGCAGAACGGGGCTCAGCTGGCGGCCGAGCAGGCTCCAGTGCAAAGGGAGACAGAGACGCACCCTGGTGTTTGTCGAGGGTTGTTTTTGCCGGGTGCCCCAGTGGAGAAGGCCGCCCTGCTGAGTTATTTTTAAACCTGGATTTCTGGAATTTGATTTGGAAAGAAGCAAAACAAACCCGAAAGTCAAGTCAGGAGAGGTTAGTAGCTCCGGGTGTCCCCTGGAGGAGCGTGATGCTCCCCAGAGCCGCAGGGGCCCAGGGAGTGCCGGGCGGCCCAGACGACAGCCCCAGCCCCGGCCTTGCACCCCTGCTCAGCCCGGGGAGGCACTGCCTCCTGGGCCTGTCCCTGGCCTCTTGTGGACGCTCCTGCCGGGCTCTGGGCGGGCCGCTCAGGGATCCGGCCAGTCCTGGTCCCGCGCTGTGATGCAGAAAGCGACAGTAATGCGAGCTTGATACAGAAAAACACAAAAGTTGGGCCTTCAGAAAGACTCATTTCTGATGCCAGAGGAGAGCGTGGGAATTAGTGGAGCACAGCCAGAGAGGACCGTGGGTAGAAGAGGGTCGGGGACAAGAGACAGAAGGCAGACTCCATTTCTCCTTCCTGTGCCAGCAGAGCTGCTTTGCTCACCACCTCTGAGCCTCAGGCTCCTCATCTGTAAAATGGGTGATAATGTCCATCCTTTACCTGAAAGCTAACGATCACTGAGTCTGGCCTGGGTGCCGGACACAGTTCGAAGCATCTTACATGTATTCATTCCTCTGAAAAGATAAAAGGAGAACTTCACATAGATGTTAAATGAGCTCATACCTAGGATTTTATGGAACTTATTACCCAGTAAGATGTTCAGATTAGATTAAGGGAGGGATAAAAACATTCCACCTTTGGAGTCAGACAGAGAGCAATAGGATGAATTTACAAATAGGTTTGTAAAAGCCAAAGTTGGTCAATATCCAGAAGGCAATAATGAAATGCATTCTACTGGACGTAATTTGCCCTTTTTTGGACAAAAACCATGTGCGTCACTGTCAGTTTTCTACAAGTTATAAAGCTGCTAAGTAGCTCCAGACGGGGAAAGGCAGAGGAAGGCCCTGTCTGCCGAACCAGGGACAACTACTCCATTTCAAGGTCTTTCAAATTTATCCCTGGGGTTTTACCCTTCCTGATCATAATTACTTAAAGAATACTTACTCTTGGTCACAAAATAGGGTTGATTTCATTACCCTCAGTCCGACTTTGTTGTTTTTTTTTTTTTTAAATCAAGATCTCATTGCATAGTTCCGGATGACCTTGAACTCCCAGGAACCCTCTTGCCTCAGCCTCTCAAGTAATGGGATTACAGATGAGGTGACTATTTACATATAACCAGTGAAATTGTTCCTTTGTCATAAAGGCCTCCTAAATTTGCATCACAAAATGTATTGTTGGGCTGGGGATTTGGCTCAAGTGATACTGTGCCTACCTTGGAAGCACAAGGACCTGAGTTCAATCCCCGGTACTGCAAAAAAAAAAAGTATTGTTATGATGAGTTTGTATTTTTCATAATGCCAGCATTCCACATATCTCAATTGTCTTTTCACCCTCTTTCCTTCCACTCCCACCCTCCATTCCATCTCTTAGACTCCCTCCCTTTTGTACAAAATTTACCTCTTTTTCCTATTACCTATCTTTAATTTTACCCTTTTATTTATACTTTGGGTTTCTCATGTAAGAGAAACCATGAGAGCTGGAGGGTTAGCTCAGTGGTTCCAGCACTTGCCTCACAAGGTCCTGAGTTTGATCCTGGTAACCACATACAATGCTGGGTCTGGAGACTCACACCCACCAGCGTGGTGGCTCACGCCTGTAATCCCAGCACTCGGGAAGCAGAGGCAGGAGGACTCCTGAGTTCCAGGCTTGCCTGGGCTACATAGTGAGCTCAGGGCCAGCCTGAACTACCAAATGAGACCCTGTCTCAAAAGGAAAAAAAATGAAAAAGAGAAACTATGAGATATTCAACCCTGTGTGTCTGATTTACTTCACTTAACATTGTAGTCTCAAGGTGCATCCATTCTCCAGATGGCTCAAGTGTACCCTTCTTTATGGCAGCGTAGTATTCCATGGAGTGCAAATGCCACTCTTTTTTTCTCTTTTTCTTTTTCTTTTTTTTCTTTCTTTTTTTTTGAGACAGGGTCTCGCTTTGTAGCTCAGGTTGGCCCTAAACTCACTATGTAGCCCAGGCAAGCCTCGAACTCAGTAATTCTCCTGTCTCTGCCTCCCAAGTGCTGGGATTACAGGTGTGAGCCACCACACCCAGCACTTTTTCTTTTTTTTTTGAGATAGGGTCTCGCTTTGTAGTTCAGGCTGGCCCTGAGCTCACTATGTAGCCCAGGCAAGTCTCGAACTCAGCAATCCTCCTGTCTCTGCCTCCCGAGTGCTTCTTTTTTTTTTTTTTGGTGGTACCTGGGATCGAACTCAGGCCCTTGTGTGTCCAAGGGTGGTGGGGTAACACTTGAGCTAAATCCCCAGCTGCCACTTTTTAACCATTCATCTGTAGGCATCTTCCAAGATTTAGCTATTATGAATTGTGCTGCTGTAAACAAGGGTGTGCGTGTGCTACTGTGATATGATATCCTTAACTCTTTTGAGAAGATAAATACCTGGGTCAATCGGAGTTCTTAGTTTTAGTTTTTTGAGGAATCTCCACACTGATTTTTACAATAGTTATACTTGTACCAGCAAGAGAGAAGGTGCTTCTTTCTCACCCCACCCTCTTCAGCATTTGTTACTGGTAGACTTCTAGATGATGGTCATCCTTTTCTGGGGCGAGATGAAATCTCAGTTGTTGGATTTGAATTTCTCTAGTGATCAACAATGTTGAACATTTCTTCATGTGTTCATTGGACTTTTGTGTTTCTCCTGAGGAATGTCCTGCAGCACAGAATTTATAGCTATCTAGTTTTTGGGTCTCTTGCTGTGCAGGGAATTCAACTCAGGGGCTTGCACAGGTTAAATGCCTCCTTTATCGCTGAGCTACCCTCCAGCCATAGAGCCATACAGTTTTAAACAATTACAAAAGTAACATTTACCTGGAAGTTTTTATAAAGAATCTCCCACTGGAATTTAAAAAATCTCAATTATTTGTTATTCCAAGGTTAAGAGACTCAGCTCAGGAAAGTTTTCCCAAGAGCATTCTTTCACCTTTTGTAGAGTTTTCAGTGAAACTGAAAACTCTTCATTTCAAAACACTCCTCGGTATCCTGAGGTTCCCGCCCTGCTAAGGAGTGACGTTCTTTAGCACCTGTAAGCCAGACACCAAGCCAGT
>PVIC010057601.1:0-10622 GCA_004025085.1 Thryonomys swinderianus
GGCTGGCCCTGAGCTCACTATGGAGCCCAGGCAAGCCACCGCGAACTCAGCAATCCTCCTGTTCCTGCCTCCTGAGTGCTGGGATTACAGGCGTGAGCCACCACGTCTAGCATTGTGGTATGCAGTGTTGATTGTTGGTGGGTGTGTCTCCACGCCCAGCATTATATGTGGTTACCAGGGATCGAACTCAGGACCTTGCACTTTCGAGGCCGGCGCCGGAACCACTGAGCTAACCCTCCGGCCCAGGTGTTGGCTTTTTGAGGGGGTGACTGGGTCATGGGTGTTGACACTGGATCAGTCCTAGTAATAGGTTTATAGCTGTGTATGATATTGGGAGATGAAGCCTGGTGGGATCTTTACTTATATATAAATTATATATTAAATTAAATATATAATTAAGATATATATAAATATCTCTCTCCCTTGATCCCTCTCTGCTTCCCAGACCCTGTCATGGAATGTTTCTCCTCTTTTTTTTTTTTGGAGACAGGGTTTCCCTTTGTAGTTTATAGGCTGGCCCTGAGGTTACTGTGTAGCTCAGGTAAGCCTTAAACTCAGCAATCATCCTGCCTCTGTCTCCCAAGTGCTGGGATTACAGGTTTGAGCCACCAAACCCAACATTTGTGGTCTATGGTACTTATTGCCCGTAGGCGTGAGTCACCATGCCCGGTATTGTTGTATGTGGTTACCAGGGATCAAATGAGGGACCTTGTGCTTGCTAAGCAGGCACCAGAACCACTGAGCTAAATCTCTAGCCCAGTTCCTCCTCTTTGATGCCTGTTTGCCATCCGAACCTTGCAACCAGTCAACTATGGATCGAAACCTCTACAAACTGTGAGCCAAATAAACCCCTCCTCACCTAATTTATGGGTGTTGAGAAAGTGACTAAGGCAATAGTTTTAAACCAAACCAAACTGTGATCCTAACTATTACCAAAGGCACTCTGGCAAATTGAGGCAGAAGAAACTGCTGTGAGCTTTTGTCTAGCCAAGCGTTGGTGAAACCCTGAGTTAGCATTGTGATTGTGGAAACAGAGGGGAGGGGACTGAGCCAGGGACCACTTCAAAGATAGAGGAGATGAACTATGATAACAGATTACTTTTCACTTCCCACCTCTAAGCCTAGGAGTAAAATGGAGTAACAGTAAAGAGGTTGTTGTGAGTCAGAGTTTCTAGAAGCAGAGCCTGAGGCAGGATTCAGGTGCTTACTGTTTACTGGAGCCTGTTCCTGGGGGAAGACAGGAGCCAGATGGCATAGAGGAAGGAGCTCGGCAAACCTGGGATTTTCATATGGAATCTCATCTTCCATGAACGCAGAAGCCTCTTTAGTGCCAGTGTTGGGCACTCCTTGGGACAAGAAGACTGGCTCTTATGCTGAGGCGTCAGGGAGCCCCTGGGAGCAGCTGGAGGTGGGGCCTCCCGGCAAGGCAGCTCCAGTGAGCCGACAGCAGTGCTCCCGAGAGCTGGGCAGCTGTGGATCATTAGCACACAGTGCTCCTGGCTGGGGAGACTTTATGGGATAAACTGACCACTCCCGACCTGAAGATCTGAGGCTCTGGGGAGACAGGGTCTGCAGAGGAGATGAAGTTATTTTTGTTTTTGTTTGTTTGTTTGTTTGTTTTGAGACAGGGTCTTGCTTTGTAGTTCAGGCTGGCCCTCAGCTTGTAGCCCAGGCAGGCCTCGAACTCAGCAATCCTCCTGTCTCTGCCTCCCGAGTGCTGGGATTACAGGCGTGAGCCACCATGCCCGGCACTGTGGTATGTGGTATTGATTGCTGGTACGCGTGAGTCACCACGCCCAGCATTGTATGTGGTCACCAGGGTTGAACTCAGGACCTTAGGCTTGCGAGGCAGGCACCGGAACCACTGAGCTAAATCTCCAGCCCTGTTTTTTGTTTTTGAGACAGGGTCTTGCTTTGTAGCCCAGGCTGGCCTGGAACTCACAGCGGTCCTCCTGCCTCTGCCTCCTGAGTGCTGGGGGTGAGTCACTATGCCCAATGAGGGGGTTTTTTGCTGTTGCTGTCATTTTTTGTTTTCTGCAGAGGAGACTAAGTTAAAGGGAGGTCATGAGGTGACCCCAACTCTATCTGACTGGTTTCCTGATGACAGAAGGAAATTGGGACACCCTGAAAGACACCAGGGGTGACTCTGTGAGGACACAGTGAGAAGGGGTCCTCTCCAAGCAAAGACCTCAGAGGAAACCAGCCCTGCTGAAGCCGTGATCTCAAACCTCTTATTTTCACAATGTGGATGGCACCCAGCCCGTGATATGTAGCTGTGGCAGCGCTGGCAAACAGGGTCTAACAGACATAACGAGCTTTGAGGCTGCCCTTCACCCAAAAGGTCTCTGTCTCCTGCCAAACCCCTCTCCAACATACCCACGTCACCCTGCCCTCCTTCATCAAGACCTGGCTAATTTCCTGGATGGAACTTCGGCTCCCTGCCCCGGAAGGAAGCCAACCAGCTTTCCCAGCCTAGCGTGGCGGCGTCAACAACTCAATGGAAAGAGCACGACTACCTGGAGATTTACCGTGCTGGGCACTGAGGCTCCGGGGCCGGGGCGGGGGGGGGGGGTCCCGTACCCCCCCCCCCCGCCATGCTGAGGGACAGGTGTGGCCTCCTGCGCTGCAGGGAGCTCACAGCTGTTTCCCTCAGCTCCACCGAAGGTTGGGTCAGTTGGGGAGGGAAGAGGCCAATTTGGCCAGATTTTCTGAGTTGAAATTTTTATCAATGTGACAATCATTATAGCTAATATTTATAGACGGCCAATTTCCTTCCAGTGCTATTTTTTCCCCTTTGTGGTAACAGTCACTCTGCTGATTCACTTTCCATGTAATGAAGACAACTCTCCCACCTTCTAATTTGCTGAAAAAATTCCAACAAATCTTTCATAAATAAGAATGGGAAAAGGGATTGCACAGAGGGGAAGGGAGTGGGAAAAAAAGAATCAAAATATATCAAATTCCTTATGATGAATGCAATTGTTATGTATATCCAAATTGTACCAATAATTCATTAGAAAATGAATTTCCACGTTGAGACACCACCATCTGGTAGTTTTAACTTTTAGGACTGTGGGTTTTTTTCTGGGTGACCTCAGGAGCCAGGGTAAGGACTGCAGTCAGCTTGGGTTGCAGTAAGACAGCGCAATAGGCCCAGGATAGAAGAACAGAATGGACCCTTTGTACAAGATGAGGATGTGACTAGATTGGGTTCTCTCCAAACCCCTCTTCACCCGTGTCTCCTCATCCCACCACGCTTCAAGAGTCCGTTTGCTTTCCTGCATGTGGGCACATCACTGGTGTTGGTTTTGGCCCCATTCGAATGACCTCATTGTAATTCAGTGGCTGGGTTGAAGATCTTGTCCAAATTCAGACATGTTTGGACGTAGTGGGAGTTAGAACTTCAGCATATGCATTGAAAGGATACAACTCAGCTCCCAACAAAGGTATTTGGGCAGAAGAGAGATTTATGTCTTGACTGAAGCCAAGTATGGTAGCACATGCCTATAATCCCAGCTACTTTTGAGACTGGAGGCAGAATTACAAAACTGACACCAGCCAAGGAAATTAAGAGACCATATCTCAAAAAGAAAAAAGTTCCTCTGAATTTTTTTGGTTTTCGATTTTTTTTTTTTTTTTTTTGAGACAGGGACTCGCTTTGTAGTCCAGGCTGGCCCTGAGCTCACTATGTTACTCAGGTAAGCCTGGAACTCAGCAATCCTCCTGCCTCTGCCTCTGGAGTGCTGGGATTATAAGTGTGAGCTACTACACCCAGCACTGTGGTATGTGATTGCTGGTGGGTGTGAGTTGCCATGCCCAGTATTGTTGTATGTGGTTACTGGGGATTGAACCAGGGACCTTGTACTTGCGGGGCAGGCACTAGAACCACTGAGCTAAATCCCCAGCCTGGTTTTCAATTTTTTTGAGACAGGGTCTCACTGTATAGTCTAAGGTAACCTTGGACTTACTATTAGCCCAGGCTGGCCTCAAACTTGAGATGATCCTCCTGCCTCAACCTCCTCAGTGATGGTATACAGGTATGTGCCACTCCCCCAGCTAGAAGGATTGCAGATCTGAGGCCAGCATGGGCAAGTTAGTGAGATCCTGTCTCAAGACAACAAGTAAAAAGCACTAGGAATGGGGGGGCTGGGGATTTAACTCAAGTGGTACCAAGCCAACCTTGGATGCACAAGGGCTTGAGTTCGATCCCTAGTACCACACATACACACATAAAAAGTACTAGGAATGTAGCTCAGTGATAGAACACTGCTGGATTTAGTCTCTAGTATCTTCCTCCTCAAAAAGAAGGAAATTAGTAAAACATAAAACAGGACTAGAGCCAGCTGTGCTGGTACACACTGTAGGAGTGCTGTTATATCTCTGGCGAGGCTGAGGCAGGAGAATTGCTGTGAGCTGGATGACAGCCTGGGCTACACAGTGAGTTCAAGGCCAACTGGAACTACATGGTGGTAGTTCTGGGGACTAGACAGGACCAGACTTGGGCCCTCACACAGGTAGGAAAGTGCTTTCCTATTGGAACCACTTTCCCAGCCTCTAATTTTGATGAAGTCTGATTTTTATTTTTCATTTTCCCACTTGCATCTTTGGTGACGTGCCCAAAGAAATATTGGCAACACTAAGATTGTGAAGCTGCCCTTTTCTTTCTAAGAGTTGTATAGATTTAGCCCTTCTTAGGGCTAAATCCACTTTGATCCACTTCATGGTTCAACCTTTGTTGAATATGTTAACCGCACATAAAAGGGTTTCCTTCCTTCAAGGCGTCTGTCCTACTCCCATCAGTTCCATCTGTCTCCCTGTCAGCATCCTGCCATCCTCCATGGATGGCTTCGTGGGGAGTTCTGAGACTGGGAAGTCTAAGTCCTACTTCTTGTCCTTGACTGTTTTGGCAATTTGGGTCCCTTCCTGTGCCCTATGGACTTCAGAATAGTTTCTCAGCCCTGCAAGGGATGCTCCTAGGACTTTGATCGGGGTAGTATTGGGCCTACTGATCAGTTTGAGAAGTACTGATTGTAACAAGTTTTTTCTTTTTTGGCATCTTAACAATACTGAACTGGGCACTGCACCTGCCTGACAAGGACAAGGCCCTGAGTTTGAGTCCTGGTACCACAAAAAAAACCCTAAAAATAAGACAAATTATTATTGAGTTTTACCACACCCAGTGATTACTTTTTTTTTTTTTAAATCCCAGAATTCAGAGGGATGAGGTAGGGAACCATAACTTTGGATCCAGCCTTAGCAAATTAGCAAGACTCTTTCAGAAAACAAAAGTGAAACACTGTAATAAACATTTCTAAGTGTGTCAGGGATTTGGCAGTGGGTAGTCGGGCATTGCTGCCTCTCACACTCTCAATGGGGTCCAGCCAAAATGCCTGTGTGGGGAAGATCTGGAATACCCCTAAGCCTTCAGGGAACACTGGCCTGGCAGGCAGTGCACTTCCCAGGCACCCCTACCCCGCCCGCTGAGAGCCAGTGATCTCCACTGTCATCTGCACAGTGTCCAGTCTATGACACCGGCCACCACCCTCATTCAGTGCAGAGAGGTCACTATAGGGGCCACAGGCTGCCTTGGACCAACACTGCTCTATGTAGATCAGAAGGAGAGCTCAGGGCCATTGTATCTCTCCACAGCCTGGTGCCGGCCTGTGGCAGCCACACATTGAGTCCTCCGCTGTGATGCATGTGTGATTTTACACACAGGAGATCAAGGCACTGAGTTCAACCCCAAGGACAGAAGCGGAGTTTGCATTCAGGTGACCAAATGCCCACATCCTGCTATCACGGGAAGGGAGAGGATGTCACACCCTAGGATCCATTAGACCAGCAAGGGTTAGATCAAGGATCACAGCTACAGTTGGAAGGAAGAGGGGGCTGGGGTTCAGGGTACAGCTGGGCTATCAGTGCAATGCCCTCGATTCCATCCCCAGTATCACCAAAAAAAAAAGGAAAATTTAAAAAATAGACCAAAAAACCCAACCCAACCCAAACCAACAAAAAAATCACACTCAGAGTAAGAAGAAAAGGGCAGGGTGGGGAGAGGGTGCTGAGTCACCCAAAACAAAAGGACAAAATTATCAATAAAATTGTGGTTATTTACATGGAAGTCAGAGGAGGAAAAAAACTCTTGTTCTTAATTCTCCAATGTCCGGTGAAGAGTTTTAAGAACCAGGAAGCCAGAAGACACAGCTGAAGGACTGTAAGTGAAAGTTTTGCAAAGGCTGAGAGATAAAAGCAGAAATCAAACCTATGTGGCAAGAAGTGAAGCTGGAAAAGACAGCCAGGCAGGAGGTTGAAAGGACAGTGTTTAAAATTCCATGAAAGGCAGCTGGAGAGACGGAAAGAAGGTTTTTAGGCCACGTCAGGCTCAAAGCGGGTCCTAAAATAGGCACCACAGGCCTCTCCCAGCCTGGCCCATCTTCACACAGACCCACTTCTGGGTAGTCTTCTCTCCCACCTAGGGGGCCCGAGACAGAATTTTCTAGAACACTGATTCTCAGAAATCTCACCAGCCCCTAGCCCTGTTCCAATTCTTTTTTGTTTATGTTTTGTTTTCTTTTTAGGGATTGAACCTATACCCTTCACACTGAGCTGCATCCCCAGCTCTTTCATTTTTTTCTTTTTTTAAATTTTGAGACAGAACCTCACTAAGTTGCTCAGGCTGGGCTTGAACTTAAGATCTTCCTACCTCAGACTCTTAGAATGCAGGGGTTATAGGTGTATGTCACCAGGCCTGGCCCCCAATTCCAGTTCAGTTAGGAACATAGAACCTCAGGTGCCACCAGAAGCCCCTAAATTTGCATCTGTGTTTTGTTTTGTTTGTTTGTTTGTTTTTTTGAGACAGGGTCTCACTTTGTAGTTCAGGCTGGCTGTGAGCTCACTATGGAGCCCAGGCAAGCCTGGAATTTAGCAATCCTCCTGCTTCTGCCTCTGCCTCCCCAGTGCTGGGATTATAGGTGTGAACCACCATGCCCGGCACTGTGGTATGTGGTATTGATTGCTGGTGGGAGTGAGTCACCACGCCCAGCATTGTATGTGGTTACGGGGATCAAACTCAGGACCTTGCGGTTGCGAGGCAGGTGCCGGAACCACTGAGCTAAATCTCTGGCCCTGCACCTGTGTTTTAACAATATACCCAGAGAGACAGGGATGTAGCTCAGTGGCACTGGGCCTGCTGGCAGGCACAAGGTCTTGAGTTTGATCAGTGGTACTGGAAAAAACATATATATTTATATTTTGCCGGTCATGGTGGGCATGGCTGTAATCCCAGTACTTGGGAGGCCAAGGCAAGATCACCATGAGTTTAAGGCCAGTCTGGGATATAGAGTGAGTGCAAGAAGAGTCTGAACTACATAGCAGGACCCTGTCTCAAAAACAATAGTAATAAAAAATTTAAATATCTTGAGATGTATAAGAATAATATAAAAAGCTTGAAGAAGCCTACAACCCAATTGTAACTAGCATTTGGGGTCCATGGATTTAGCTCAGTGGCTCCACACCTGCCTTGCAAGTTTAGTACTGGAAAAAGAAAAAAACAAACCAAACTTAGAGGAAGAGAATGCTAGCCTTTTGGCAAATTCATTTCAGATATTTTTTTTTACTCTCAATAATGCATTAGGATTATAGTATCTTTTGGGAGGCAGCTGAGACACTATGTAATTCAGGCCATCCTTGAACTCACTATGTAGCCCAGACTATCCTTGAACTCGTGACAGTCCTCATGCCTCAGCCTTCCTAGAGCTGAGATTACAAGTGTAAATCACCACACCCAGCTATAGTATGTTTTTTAAATTAATTAATTAATTAATTAATTAATTAATCATTTTGAGACTCCCTTGAACTTACTATGTATGTACTCTAGGCTGTTTTTGAACTTGAATCTTCCTACCTCCACCTCCCAGATCCTAAGATAAGAGGTGTACATCACCACATCCAGGTGTAAAATTTGCTACATGGTCTCACTCATTTGTGGTATCTAATAAAGTTGATGTTTTAGACATAGGCCTCATGCAGGATTTATCTCTCCCTGCTCAATTTATTCTACTTAATACACTGTCCTCCCAGTTCATCCTTGTTGATATACATAGGCTGAGCTCACTCATTTTAGTGATTGTGCAGTATTCCTCTGACTGCCCTTTGGAAAATGTGTCTGCTAGTTCTCCCATTGAGGAGCATACAGTACAAATTGTTTCCAGTTTTTTGAAAACACAAAAAAAGCAACCTGAAATGAATACTTGGAGGTCTATTTGTACACGTATGGGCAGGTTTCACAAACTTGAGTAGCCAGAGGAAGCGGCTCTCGACTGCCTATATGTAGATCTTCACATTATTGGAGTACCAGTCAGTGCTCACTAGAGAAAACAAATTTAATGCAAGATATACAAATGTATGAGGATTTACAAGATTGGCTTACAGCAGCTGCCTGCAGAGACAGGAGTGGAAGACTGCAAAAGGCTTGTCTGCACACTGGAGATAGAAGGCTGGAGAGTCCACATTATAAACCAGGAGACAACGTGCAAGGTGAAGATGAAGACTGGAGCTCTTGGAAGAAACTAAACTTTCTTTGTTTCCCTTCTATTCTAGTCAGGTAACAAGCCTGTTTCTTGGTGCTGATCACACCCAGGATGGATCTTCTATCTCCAGTAAATCCCTTCAGCCACACTCAGAGCTATGCTGACCCAATTTATTTGAATATTTCTTACTCAAGTTGACACTATCAGTTAACTATCACAGCGAGATGTGGCCAAATTGCTTTCCCCAGGGCTGGAGACCATTTTTACTCCTGCCCACCCTGTGGAAGCTTTCTTCTGTAGCCATATCTTCATCAGCATTTGTTATTGTTGGCATTTCCAGCCACTGGCTAGGCTCACTCAAAACCTGTCCCAACTCTTTCTCCTGGCCCATCTCTATTATAGATATTAGGAAATTCAATGCCCTCATTCTCATCCCCATTTCCTCAGAGGTAGCCACGTAGCACAGCCTAGATATGGTATCACTTGTGTCTTATTAAGGAAAAAATTAGAAGCAAGATTTGCAAAATGTTAGCACTTGTTCAGACTTGATTGTAGGCACACGGGTGTTGGTTAGATCGTTTTGTGCCTCACATGTCTGAAATATTTCGTACAGCAAACATTGGTTGGAAAGCTCTTAGAGCCTTTGATTTTCTGACAGAGGATTGATGTATTATCTTCACTTTCTTCTCTAATTCTGGCTTTGAAACCTAGTGAGATGCCGGGGGATGCCAGTGCTCTTGCCACTCTGTGATTGGGGTATGACACCTACAGACACAATCACCTACTTTGAGGCTTCTTCTTATGTAAGAAAAGGGACATCTGGTAGACCTGTTACTTTAGTGGGTATATTCCCAATGAACACAGCCAGACTTGCTAATGTTTGCCAATGCAGAGGATACAAAATAGTACTTCCCTGGTTCCTTAGGAAGTTGAGTTTCTTTTCTGTTTATATGTATCACGTATTTATTAAGGATAGATACTATTTTTGCTCAGGGCTGGGGGTTTAGCTCAAGTGGTACCATGCCTACCTTGGAAGCACATGGGTCCAAGTTTGATTCCTGGTATGAAAAAAAAGAAAGAAAGAAAAAGAAAGAAAGAAAGAAAGAAAGAAAGAAAGAAAGAAAGAAAGAAAGAAAGAAAGAAAGAAAGAAAGAAAGAGAAAGAAAGGGATTATTTTTGTTGATTTTCCCTTTGTATTGCTTGTCTTTTTCTCATTACTTGTAGCTTTACAAAATATCTTATGTAAACCGGGCGTGGTGGCTCACGCCTGTAATCCCAGCACTCGGGAGGCAGAGACAGGCGGATTGCTGAGTTCGAGGCTTGCCTGGGCTACATAGTGAGCTCAGAGCCAGCCTGAACTACAAAGCGAGACCCTGTCTCAAAAAACAAAAACAAAAAACAAACAAAATATCTTATGTAAAGGGCCAGTGATTTAGCTCAGTGGTTCCAGCACCTGCCTTGCAAGTACAAGGTCCTGAGTTTGATCCCTGGTATCACATACCACAGAGCCAGGCGTGGTGACTCATGCCTGTAATCCCTGCACTCAGGAGGCAGAGGCAGGAGGATTGCTGTGAGATTGAGGTTTGCCTGGGCTACAAAGTGAGTTCAGGCCCAGTTGAACTGCAAAGAGAGACCCTGCTTTAAACCAATATTTTTTATATAAGAATTTTTCTTACGTATGTACAATACACATGTAATTTCCTAATTTGTAGCTTTTCTTTTTTATATATGGCTTTCCATGACTGTGTAATTTTCAGTGTATTTCTCTAAAATGCTAAAAAGATTTTCAAAAAATTAATTCAATTGGTACATTTTAGCTATATATAATAACATTCATCATAGAGAATTTGTACCTGTACATGATATATGTTTTTTAATTGATTTTATTGGTACATTTTTACATACATTGTGATTACATTTAACACTGAGAATTTGTGAGAACCTCTATATGACACATCTTGATTCTCATTTTTTCCCACTCCCCTATGTACATTAAATATGTTAACTCTTTTTTTCCTGTTTCCCTCCCACTCCCTTTACTCTCTCCCTCCTTATTTATAAAAACTTTGATTCCATTTTTACTTCTGTACTCTT
>PVIC010057602.1:0-10616 GCA_004025085.1 Thryonomys swinderianus
AAATGACTTATTTTTCCAGTACTAAAGCAGTCGGGGCTTCTCTTCCTCTTTGTTTTCCCTGGGCTATTGTCCTGCTAGCAGCTGTCCTGCTTCCTGACATATCCTAATAATGAGGGTGATGTAGCCAGGGGGAGACGCAGCATCTTTCTTAATCTGATTTCTTCATTGAATCTGTCCCTTGCTGAAGTCCGGCGAGAACTGTCTCTCTTTTCCTCTATGCCCTCTTCACTCAGCCCAAGGTCAGAGAATCCAGCTGTGACCTGTCTCCCTCTGAAATCACTGTCTATGGAGAATGAGCCTTACAGGTCTTTGACAGCTTTGTGGATGACGCGTGAGAGGCAGAGGAGAACTAGTTTAAGCTTTCCCCAAAGTTGTCTTGGCATGGCAGTACTGATGAAAGTAAAGACTCGTTTGTATCCATGACATAATCAGAGAAGACATCCAAGTCCCAGCTGCAGGGAGAAAGGAGGTATGTAGGTTAGTATAGTTTCAATACAGAAGCTTCCACACCTCACATAGTCTGCCTCGTTTGTCAGTCTCCTTCTGATGTCTTAACCTGACTTTTATTCTGGTTTACAGAAATGGATTGTGTGCCATACAAAATTGCCTGACTGGTGTTAGCTATGTAGACCTGCACATTAATACAAACGCAGTATACTTTTTGATCAACCGGTCTCATGATGATGACTGCACATAATCCACAGGCAAGGTTTAGTTTAGCATATTCTGTCGAATGTCAAGCATGAGGAACACTTAGAGCATCTCATAAATAATAACGATGACCTCTAAAGTCCATTTTTCATGAAAATGTCCTTAGCATTAGCAAGCTTAGTAAACAGTCTCACATATTGAATAACAAGTTATTTAACACAATCATTTAAAACTGATGACCAATTGAAGTGCTCTCTAGCTTTTCCCGTTGGGTCCTCCTCTCATCTTGAAGATCCACAAGGGGAGACTGCACGTTGGCTTGTGAAGTAATAGACACATTCTTGCCTTTTGTGACAACGAAACATTAACACTTTGAGCACAAGGGACATTTAACATACTAACTGATTCTTCTGGAGCAAGTGTTGCTGCCAGCATGCTTTTGTTACATGGCTTCTGTGTAATTAGAGCAGGAATGGGAGTTGGGACCAGGCTACTCTTTGGTTTTTGTTGTATAAATGAACAACTTCAGAAGAGTGTTGTATAGTTGGGATCATTTCTGCCCTTTCTCAAAAGACTTGCGGTGCTGGACTGTATGCTTATCCTGCTTGGTTTTGTGCTTTTAGGACAAAAGAAACTTCCACTGACGGGTCTGGCTAATCACTAAAGCTTACTCTGTCTTTAGTACTATTCTATATAGGGGTTCCTTCTACTACAGTACACTGGATTTCCATTCACATCAAACTTTATTAGGCTGCCTTCCATTCGTAGTAGATTAGATTCCCTTACACCTCAATGCCTAGTAGGATTTTCTCTTCATAATATGTAGCGTATTAGGTTCCCTTACATGGGTTGCTGCTTGTTAAGCTGTGGTTGGTGCTACATAGAATCAAATTCTCTTTCTCATCAGCAGTCACTAGATTGTTAATTACACACTTGGAGATTCACCTCACTTGCACGTTCTCTAGTACACATCTCTCTACAAGTGCTGACCTCACACTTTCGTGTTTCAGTCAGCTGTACCTGCCCACAGATTCAGTTTACATTGACTGTGTAGAATTGAACACCTATGCATCAAGGCCTGTGCTATGTTCTGGAGGGTTACAAAATTGAATGCTGAAAAAATCTTGATCATCAAGGAGTTTATAGTTCCTCGGGATCAGGCCAGCCAGAGCAATGCATAAGATGAATATATGCATGAAGGGTAAACTTTGGTTTCACTTGGCCTAGAAACAGCTTGATGTTTGGCATATAGCACCTCAGAAAGTAAGTTGTTATTATAATGATGTCTCTCTACTATATAATGAAAAATAAGAACATAATTATGCCAAAGAAAGTTTTACTCAGTTTCACTGTAGTAATTGGCAGAGCTATGATAAAACTCCAGTGCACTATCTTTACAGCCTTGCTTTCATATGAACCTAGAAGAGTGTAAAAAATCATATCACTTAAAGGGCTCACTATATTCATATGTACAGTATTTTCTATTGTGCACTGACATTAGCTACCACCAACGGTGGTGGCAAACCTATGGCACACGTGCCACAGAAGGCTGTTTGTTACCAATGAAAGTTCTCAGAGATTTGTCATCCTTGCTACAGGGACTATTTATGTTATTCTGGACATGAAGATATTGTGCAATTTTAGTCATCTGTGGAAAAGAGGAGATGAAAAAAGTACAGAGAATAGGAAGACATCAGCAGTTGTAACTTTAGTGCTTAAGTCTCACCATGGGGACAAATTCACCATCTCATGTCTCATAATAATAGGGTAGATTTTTACAAAGTCTTTCTTCCTAAAGCTTTGTATTCCATGTTGTAAGTACTATATAGTATCACTCCAGAAGTTACTCACCATAAATGAACCTTCTTTCTCTGCATTTGCTATAAATTAAAAACAAATCCAAGTTTACTGGCAACAAAGGGATAGGTGTTGCATTGCTTTCCTCCAACTCAAAATCCTTCACTGATGCCAGATTTCTAGTTTGATGTGGGCCATACTGAAGCTTGAAAATTCAGATAGTGATTTAAAGAGAACTGTAGCAAAAGACCTAGGTAATACACAAAATTATCTGACATTAGAAATAAAAACACAGATTTTTGTTCAATTTTATTTTGACATCAAAACTTTGTGATACTTAAAAAAAAAATCCTAGAGAGAAGGGAACTAAAAATAAGGCAATGTAGAAAATGATGACAGGACCAATACTTTTGCTCTCTACTCAGATTTTCTCTCTGTTCAACAGTGTCATGTGCCCAAACCTCAAACTGTGCTTTCCATATTTATTAATCATGTGTGTCATGTAAAGAGATTTTACATACACAGAGAAGTTCCCTTAGCGCTCAAAATTCATCTTCCAAAATTATGTCACTATCCAGAGCACTTGAACTACATCATTGTTTCATGAGAACAACTTTGATCTTCAAACAAAATGTCCTACTTGTTTGTTGAACCATGTTATCATCAGTAGACAGGAAGGTTTCCTTTTCTGAGGCTTTATTGCATAAGGTTTAAAGTGCCTATCTTGACACAGAATTTTTTCTCCTCTTACAGATGCCAACCTTTCATTGAGCTGTTTCTATATGTAGTATTTAATTTCCCTATACCTACAGATGTTCCTTCAGAAGCCTATGCCTGTATACTTCAAATGTTTCATATCTCACCTTCTTTTGAGTCTAAGACCTGTGACTATAACGTAAAGGTCATGAGTTCAGGCAGACTTTCAGCTGTAGTGTATCTGTTCTGCCTTGGACGTGCCTTATGCAACAGTATGCCTTTTCACTTTCTCCCTGTTGCTTATTTTTAGCTATAAAGCCTGTGGATAGAGTCAGTCACTGCTTTGAAGTTAACCGTCCCCTTACACCTTAATAGAATAATGGTGAATGTTCTGTACATTGCCAGTAAATCACATAATCTTTATGCAAACTACATCACTCAAAATTGTTTAGTGCAACCTCTTGCACAGTAGCACTAATTATTATTATCACAAAGCCCAGTAAACCAGAGTGGTAATTATTAGGGATTATTTGAATGGACAGCTAAGCTAGTCTTGGCAAGCTAGTCAAAGTAGTTGTCATGACAGCCAGAGAAATATGTCTTATGAAATGGGTTAATTATGGTAATTAATAAATGTTATTTGGACCTCTTTCTCCAAAGTACTGCTGGAACATTATCAAGGAGGGAGGTTAAGGTTTAAACTAAAGTTGGAATCTTTCTTCTGAAGAAGTTACTTTGGAAATCAGTGAAGGGTACTCCTTCTCCAAAGGTGGCTATCTCAGAGAAACCGTTTTTTCTACGGAACCTTCTTTCACTTTTGGATGTTTCTGTGTCAGCAAGTACGAGCCACAGCGGGGGAAAAAACGTAGTTAATAAGAAGAGCTAAATAGTTCCCTGAGGCTGCTGCTTTTGCTTTAGTCACCTGTGATAGCTCCCAAGGGACAATCCCTTCTGCTTCCAACCTTATCAGAGGCGCGCTTTGTTTTTTGCTCATCTAGAACTTTCTTGCCTTGCTTCACAGCCCATCCATTTTATCAGTTTTTATTTATTCATTCATTCATTCATTCATTCATTCATTCATTCAAGTTTCCCCTCGAGGAAGTTGTGGGGTGCTTCACCTGCATTTTTGCCCCTCTTAGGTTTTCCAAGCTTTAATTTTGTTGGAGACCTTATTGTTGTTGTTGTTGTTTAATGCCATGGGGATCAACTAACATTGCCTGGTGCTACTTTTGCTCTTTTTTTTTAAAGAAAGGAAAAGGGATGATTTTTTCCCCCTAAAAAATAAAGTGTAAAGTCCAAGTTTATTTTCTGTGTATCTCAGCATGTTGTTGTTTTCCTTCCTGTAGTATTAAGAAGAGAAAAACTAGTTTTCCACAATTAAATCATCCTCTTAGAGGACACTATTTTTCCCAAAAGAAATTTGGGAACACTTTGTAATGGTTTTGGATAGCAAATTCATTTTATCCTGTCAGGGTTTTGTTCTTTTGTGTCCCCCCACACAATATAAGGAGAAATGATATGGAGCAGAAAGAGAACTGAGGACACTGATTGAATGTTTAATCTATGTGAGTTCTTGGGCTAAGTGCCTTACCCATGTGCCAGCTAATTTAATCCTTGGAATAACCCTATAATCCTGAGAATATTATTGAGATATTTTATAGATGGAAAAACTAAATCATATGTCAATTAAGGATTTTTTTTATTCTCACATAATCATGACTTGAACCTAAGTCTGTGATCCAAAGTGCTTTCTTTCACATCAGCTGTAACAGAATTTCCCCTGAAAGTGAGATCATTCTAGAACCACAAATTCCAGATGCTTTGTTAACAGCTGAAACTCCCTTTAAGTAGAAATGCTTATTCTTTCTTATTTCTCTATCTCTTTGGCAATTGAGTCTTGGAGGTCAGGGGCTAGAGTTCTGGCTGACCTGTACAGTTCAAGTTTGAGGACAATTCTGGTAAAAAGCTTTTAGCAAAATGCATTAGGTTAACACTTTTGAACAAGTTTATAGCCTTTTCTTCTAACCTTATGTTAAAGTCTCATGATCAGGAAAATGCAGCTTTATTCTCTATTTTCTGTTCTGTTACCCTACTGGGGAAGACACTGTAGGTACGTATGTCAGAAGTGTTTGCTTGTGCTTGGATACTGCCACAAATCCAAGGGTTATGGAGGTGGTCAGAGTTCACTAAGTGTTCCTGTCTTAGTAAGACAGAGACCAGGATCATGTTCTGATAACTTAGGAAGCTGACAACTGACAAAAAGAGTGGGTATTCTAGGCCAGTTTCTCTGATGGATCATTACTAAATTCAAAATGGGCAATGGTTTCATATATATAGTTCTTAAAATATTTTAATGCAACCTTTGTCCTGGTCCAGAAGAAATACTCATTCACTTCACAAATACTTATTTAATGCTTACTCTGTGCTACAGGCATTTTCAGGGTTCTAGGAGCAGCTGTGAACTGAATAGACAAAATTTTCCAGAATTATGGACTTAACATTCTTGCAAATAAGAGATAAAATAATTAAATCAGTAAGTGGAATGTATGGAATTTTAAAACATAAGCACTATGGGGCCGGAGGGTTAGCTCAGTGGTTCCATTGCCTGCCTTGCAAGCGTAATGGTCCTGAGTTTGATCCCCCCGTAACCACATACAATGTTGGGAGTGGTGACTCACGCCCACCACCAATCAGTACCACATACCACAGTGCTGGGCGTGGTGGCTCACGCCTGTCATCCCAGCACTTAGGAGGCAGAGGCAGGAGGATGCTATTGGAGAAAATTTGCAAATTTAAAAGAGATGGTTAGGTCAAGATTCCATGACACTTATTTCTTGCCACTTCACACAGATTTTGCCCTCTAGGCAGGCAGGTAGGATCATTACTGCCTATGTTCCTTTCCTATGTATCCTGCTAAGCATGGGATGCACACTTAAAGACAATACAGATATGGAGCATGGATAATAGTGTAGAAAACAGACATTTGAAACATTACTATGTAGCTAATTATGTATAATGATAAGTGTGATGCAAAGCAGGACAGGTATTAATGTATCACTATGTACCTCTTAAAGGGCAGCACACAGCTAGCTGTTCTATTAGGCAAAAGGTTATAGACAGGTCACTGAACATTTGCACTTAGTAGATTCCATGATGACATCACCGCTAAGCAGCAAGTCTCATTCAGAATAGGCTGTGACTTGTGTCCCAGAAATTTATGATTTTAATCATCTAATACTACAGTTGTATACAGAAAATTTTGACCTCTTACCTAATCACTATTTGATTTGAAACATTTTGTTAGTATATAGTTAGAATAACAAATAATTACATTCATCTTGGGGGATTGATAAATATACATATTAAATCTTGATCAGTTTTATTCTCCATCTCCTCACCACTGTCTCATCTTCCTCCTTTCTCAGATCTCCTTTGATTTTAAACACATAATGCACATGCAAACACAAGATTATTGCTTTGGCCTTTTTTTTTGGTTTTGTTTTGTTTTGTTTCTGAAAACAAGTAAGTGACAGCTTTAATCACTTTTATGCCACTAGTACAAAGTGCCTGAGACTGGCAATTTGGAGGAGAGGTGTATTTGGCTCATGCTTACAGTCCGTGGTTGGCTGGTGCCAAAGCAAAATATCATACAAGAAGGGCATAGCTGCAGGAAAGATGCTCATCTCATGGAGCCAGGAAGCTAAGAACAAAGGAAGGAACCATGGAGGGAGATACATCTCTACCAGTTGTGCCTCCATTCTTCTGTGTCTTCTGACTAGGCTTCATCTCCTAACATCACATTTAGTTTTAGCAGCCCCAAGATTAAATTACACTTTGGGAGCCTCACCTAAGACCATGTGAGGCTTTGGGGAAACATCTAGACACAAACCATAACAGTGACTTTTTGATGTGGTGAATTTTGGAACTGCCAGAAAACTGATTTAATAAAAAGGGATGCATTAATGAAGATAATAAGGGATTTCCCAATCACAGCATTTATTTAGTTTTTCTTTTTTTGTCCTTTGACTGTGCCTCTAAATCTTCAAAACACCTTGAAAATGAAAGGTTTTAGGCAACCATATCTCTTTCAACTGTGAAGAAAAATATTTTAATGAGAAAATCTATTATATAATTATCTTACAAACAAAAGGCTAGTAGCCTGAAACTGGAACTTTAGCTTCCAGAAAAAGGTCCAACAAGACAAGGCAATTATGGCATCTGAAACACTGTTATTTTTAGTTCATTGTAATGACAATTCTTTCTATGCTATGGTACATAACTGGAAAACCAGTAGAAATAAGAATTTAGGAAACTTTAAAGTAACTGAGTATATTGACCAAATTCTTAATAGCATAGAGAGTTGAGTAAAGAGAACAGTCAGTCAGATCAGTGAAAGTACATGTAGGAAAATCTGACTTTCATGAAGGTCAACCAAATAGCTGTACAGTGTAGCTAATTTAACTTTTTCTCTTGTTTATTTCTTTCTTTTTTTTCTTTTCTCTCTTTTTTTTTTTTTTTTGAGACAGGGTCTCGCTTTGTAGTTCAGGCTGGCTCTGAGCTCACTGTGTAGCCCAGGCAAGCCTGGAACTCAGCGATCCTCCTGTCTCTGCCTCCCGAGTGCTGGGATTACAGGCATGAGCCACCACGCCCGGCACTGTGGTATGTGGTATTGATTGCTGGTGGGCGTGAGTCTCCACGCCCAGCATTGTATGTGGTTTCTGGGGATTGAACTCAGGACCTTGCACTTGTGAGGTGGCACCAAAACCACTGAGCTAAATCTCTGGCCCTCCCTTGTTTATTTCTAAGGAGATAACAGTTTGGCTATTTTTGCTGTGTTGGTGTTACTTTGGTGAGCAGGAATAATTGGTTGTTTGCACTGGAAGAGTTTAGTAGGTGCATTTGTGATGTTCTTCTCCATTCCGTACTATCTGACAGTCTCCAACTGCTGGAATCTGGGTGCACAGGTCATGCCATGTGATAGCCTGAATCCTTTCTTTTTCAGAAGAACTGTTGTTGTTTAGGAAGTCTGTTACTTGCTTTTTGGGTCTACTTTTTTTTTCATTGGTTTTGCTTCTGTGACTGGTGGTCTATTTGGACATTTCAACCTGAAGCCAACTTGGATTGGAGCTGGTGATGGTAGAAGGGAAGAAGTCTTTGGGAAGGATAGATAAGAGAAACAAGTAGAGGTTAAAGTGATTGATGAAACAAATGTTATCTTAGGTCTCATTAATGAAGAGTGGTTTTGTAATTATGGCAGGTATTAGCCCCGCTGACCTCTTCACCACTTAGTATATCTAAAGAATTATGACCAATTCTGTATGTGTTCTTTCATGTGGAATATTGACAGACTAGAATGAATTTCAGGGAAGGTTGAGAAACTGGTAAAGGGCATGGCAACCATGTCATTGTGGAACAACACTCGTGTTGCTTAATTATGTTGCTTAATTATAGTAGAACCAAAAGTCAGTTGCCTGGAGCCAATATTCTCATTGGCTTACCCTGGAAAACTGTGTTCAAACAGACCAGAACTAAAATTTCATGAAAGTATAAAATATGATTATTTTTAATATTCAGTTGTGAATTATGTGTATTTGCCGTGTGACCAGCACAACAGCCTTCAGAAACTCATCAAAGCCCACCTGTTCTCAGGAGAATATCAAAGCTGGACATTAGATGGTCAGGGAGATTTCCCTTCCTCTTGTAAAGAGGTCTGAATTTAATCATCTCATCAGTGAAACCAGATGCTTGCTACAAGCAGAAGAAAAGCCCTACAAATGGTGGCCTGGTAGCTGCTTATGCTATCTTTCACCTTTTTAACATCTGCTCCATTGTATGTATCTCCCAAAGTTTATGTGTTAGGACCTTGATCTTCAATGCAGTAGTTTCAGGAAGTGGAGCATTTGTTTAGTACTTTTTATTTTAAAAAGGTACCAAATAGAAATCCAGGAGATTACACATTATATTGATAGTACGGTAAGCAGAAGTGAAGACACAATGTCAGAACTAAAAGGGCTGATGTTGTTGGTCCGTTATTCAGAAGTAACTGAGAAACAAGAGAATATGAAAAGCGGATCAAAAATCTATTAGATGTCACACTGAAGGAATTTAATTTGAGTCAAACTGACCTCTACTGAAGTGAACTCAGCAGAGCCCTACAGCTTCACAGTCCAGGATTTAGGTCTCTGTGGTGACCATTGGTAGAGGAGCTATGTTCACCCAAGCCTGCCATCTGACACGTTCATATAAGTAATGAAATGCTTTAGTCGGACTCCTAATATATTACAACCAAATTATGGGGAATCAAGGAACTTTCTACTCTGCTAATACTGGGCAGGGATATCTACTACACTCAAGATTTCTCCTGTGTAAGGAATCTAGCTTGGAGGGGCAGGGCCAATTCTCTTCTCTTCTCAGTTTACATTAAACCAGTCAGGCCAGTTTCCCGTCTTCAGCAGTTTCTTTCTGGCCAAGCAGGGAAGACAGCTGAGCTCCTGGGGCAGCCTTTTATGTGGACACCCAGAGGTGTGGCAATCAACGAGCGTCTTCCAGGGGCCCTTTTCTCCAACACAGCCTTAGCGATTTCTGGATGTCCGGAGCACGCAGAGCAGGTACACGTTCCGCCTCCTCAGCCTGGGTACCCGGTTGCTTGGTAAATTAGCGCGTGGCCACAAAGGCCCTTTTCGCTGGTCTGGGCTTGGTAACCACAGAGTGAGCATTCAGTTTTTCCTGAGGTTCTCCTTCTGCATGGCCAGTGGTGGGATGTGCATTTAGACCCAGGCTGGCACTTTACAGCACCTGTAGAGGCAGTTTTGAGCTGTACCCTTTGGTCATATCCTCAGCCCACTTCAACCTACACACTGAATGTGGGTCTGTGGCAGATGGTTAAGATGCAGCATGAGTGTAAATCCCAGAGAAGCCTCAGAGGGTGGAGAGAGACATTAAGCCACTAATTCTGCACTGGAGGAGTGGCCACGAGGACGTACAGCTTTGCCTTCTTCTCTGCCAAATACACACTGTTTTTAACTATGCTGGTTTCATTTCTAGTCTGAGGCTGGCGCCACCTATATTGTCCACTCCTCTCTAGCATAGTTTGTGCTTCCCGGTGCTGAAACTTCCTGGGGGATCCTGTTCCACACTCCACTTAGTCAAGACCAGTCTCAACTGGCCTTCTCTTGCACAATCAGCACAGTAGTCTATTCATCAGGTATCTGTGTTGGCCCTGAGCCTTTTCTTTTCCCCAGAGGAGTCTAGTCTTTAATAAAAGGACCCCTCTGCAAAAGGCTCCTTAAGGTTTGCACAGTACAGTGCTGGAATGTAAAGGGTGTGGCTTCAGAATCCCCAGACCCTATTATTCAGGAAACAAAGACATAGAAACATCATTGGCAGAGTAGAGACAAATATAAGCTAAGGTTCCTTTGCGTGTGTGTGTGTGTGTGTGTGTGTGTGTGTGTGAGAGAGAGAGAGAGAGAGAG
>PVIC010057603.1:0-10574 GCA_004025085.1 Thryonomys swinderianus
GTCTCAGGGTGGTTTTCCTCTGGTGAGTAAGATGGAGTGATCTTATGGAGTTTGAATTTCTGGGTTCTAACAACTGACTGGCCCCAGGAAAACGATAGTGTTTAAAGCGTATGGCGTATGAATGAATCTGACTTGTGAAGCTGGCTGGGGACACAGGGTCGTGAATCAGCGCAGCCTCACTCTGCTCCCCTGCGCTGGGGATCGCTGGGGGCCCAGGGCTGCAGGGCTGAGCCTGCTCTCTGCTACCTTGGGGGAACTGTTACTCCCCGAGAACGAAATGATTTTTGGACCAGTTTGGACATTTCTGCTTTTCCTCTTCAAACCTGTTCACATGGGTTTTAATTCCCAGTAAGTGTGCTATTTTGAGAGACTATTCTTTTTGATATATCAAGCAATGGGAAAGGGGGAAACATTTCTTCATGTGAATAAGTACAAACGTAAAATGTGTTTACTTTCTAAACTGAAAGTTTACAGAGAGCTAAGAAATTAGAACATTCTTCCAGTTTTTACAAATTATGCCTGCATTCAGGCATAGAACCATCTTAAAGACAGAAATGAGCTATTTACATTAATTTTCACTGTTATTACATGACTCAAGTTTTGAATTTATTCCTGTCTATAGCAAGTCAGCCTGAATCTGTTGGCTGCTCTGTTTTTTTTAGGACCTGCAGCCAAGGCTCTAATTTTGTATTCTGTGATTTTATTAGAATTTTTACTGAACATAGTTTACAAATTTAATTAGTCCTATAGTGTAGAAAGCAAATGTTTCCTGTATTCGTCCAGGGTTACCCCCTGGAGGTTATTTTATTAGACTTTATTTTGTTGTTGTTTGGTGGGTGAGTTTTTTTGCTCTAGGACTGAGTGTTGAACACGGGCTCACGCCTGCTGAGCGAGCACTCTGCCAGTCTAGCCCTTGTGTTAAATGTTGTTTTGAGACAAGCTCTTGCTAAATTACTCGGGCTGGCCTGAAACTTGTAATTCTTTTGCCTCAGCTTTGCCCCCAGATTGCTGGGATTACAAGTATATAAAGACGAAGCCAAAGCATTCTGAAGGCCGTGATTCCTTCATGTCTATGTCAGCTTGGGCCTTTGGGGATTAATAAACTAAATCCCTCAGATGTTTGTCCCAGTAACTGCATTACAGAAAAACATGGGATTGTTTGCACAGTGTGATGTTGAACGTGACTGCGGCTGTGTGAGATGCTGAGACGGTGACAGTCAGTTTACTTACGTCAAGTTTTTCAACGAAAACTCACAGTTGGCGGTACCATTGACTGGAGAGTTACAAATGAGAGGACCTTCGGAGAGAGCTCGGAGAGACACCAACATGCAGTACGCGGCCCCAATGACTGTGAGTACGTTCAGAAGGGATGAAAGAAACATCTGGAAAGGAAGCAGAGCCGTTGCATACCTCTGCATGGCCTGTCTCTGCCCAGTTTCAGCAGCACCTCAGTCTTAATCGACTGCTATCACTTCAGCCCTTGATCTTAAGATGACAGTCAAGGTGTGAAGGAGCAGAAGGCAGGTCTGTGCCACTTGATTACACGCATTAAGAGAGAATTGAGCTTGTGACTGAAAACTCTCAGCCCTCTCCATTTCATCTGGCCACCGAGAGCCGGTTCCTGCTCGATGCTTGTGTACGCCGTGCTTCCGAGAGCCTCAGCGAGGCCTGAGTCACTCACATGGGATGTCTCATCTCTCGGCCCCTGGTCTTCGGTGTGCACTTGGCCTGACGCCGGTGGCCGGCGGCCAGCACTCCACAGCGATGGACCCACAGCAAATTTGGAGCAGGACGCCCCACGCCGTGCCGTCACCACGTGGACACTTTGCCACTGGGGCCTTTCCCGCACAGTGTGGGCACCAAGCGCCACACCCGATCTCTCCCCAGATGACGCTGGTAGCGCCCTCCCCAGGCTGGCATGACAACCGGAAGTGTGTGGAGCTGGGGCTGACATCACCCACGGGTGAGAACTACCGTGTTGGAGGGAGAGATCGTAGGCAGGTTTTATTCCATGAATCAGAGTCATGAAAACAAACCAAAGCCAAAAAAAAAAAAAAAAGCATGAAGTTTGGCAGAGAAAACGCAAGTTAATACGCATGATTTTTTCCAAAGACAATCTGTTGTTTCAGTGAGGTTGTTAGTGATGGTTCTATTTCAAAGGGAGAAGTGAGAGTACTTTCCGCTCCTGTTTCCGCTCCCAAAACATTTATGTGCTGTGTTCTTCAGACCTCTTTAATGAACAGAGCAAAAATGACTGACTCCCTATTCAGCTGAGTCCAAGGACACTGGACCTTGTTTATATTATCTCATTTAATCTTTTGAACAACCCCAAGAGAGATAGTGTGACTGTCCCTATTTTATGGAGGAGAAAATTGCAGCTTAGGGAAGTTAACTCAGGGTGTCAGCTGGGAAAAATAGGCATGTGGGCTTTGGAAACTACACTACATTCTTAGCTCTAAGGACAGAATAAAGAATGGAATGAAATTCAAATCATAACTCTCACACACTCCTGTGACCTGTGTGTGTTACTGAAATGTATTCACTGAGAAGCAACACTGTGTACTTTCCAACCCTCCCAGTATTTCTGACTTCCTACAAAAGGACCCCAGCTACTGAAAGTCATTCTGGGCACCTGTATTTTCTTAGAGGGGTTTGGTTTAAATGACTCAGCCGAACCACTTTGTGTGCTGAAAGGAGTTCCAGAAAAAAAGGAAAGATGCCAAAGAACAATTAAAATAGGGAAAAGAGAGGGAATAGTTAAAATAGGAAACAAGGTTGGTGACCCCTTTCTTGTCCTTTCAAGATTTAGATTTTGTCACTTTTATAATAACTTGGTCTTATCTAGAAGTAGAAGATACCAGGTCTCACTTAAGCATGAGCCTTCACCTGGCTGATGACAAGTGAACTGCTGGATTGTATGATAGCAATTAAGCAATAGGAACAGGCAATTCTGATTGGAACAGCTAGCCCTATTATTAGCACAGCATACGTAACATTATACAGTGCAGGTGGAGCCCCAGGGACCCCCGGCTTGGATCATCTCAGGTTGCTCATGATGAATGAATGAAGGATTGTCAAGCTTGGGATCTAGAAGCAAGGCTGCCTACAGTGCTGGATTAAATCCAAACCCTGCATGAAAAGCAGCCCCGTTCCTCCTGCCTGCCTGTGTCTTCGAAGGAGACAGAATTTAGATGTCATTGAAAAGACGATCATTTGTTCATGAAGAGTAGATGCAAAATGAAGTAAAACTTTTCATGGAAATATGACTTGAGAAAAACACAAGTAAGTGCTTTGATATTTGGGGGTCCAAAGATTCAAAAGTATATCAGGATGTTTTCTGCGAGGATCTTGTAGTACAGCATAGAAACTACATAGGGCCGGCCTCCTGTCATCGGTTGGGTGCCGGAGAAACTGAGGACTGATACTGACTGAGCACCCACAGACTAGTCAGAAGCAGACTAGAAACATTTCAGAAATTATTGTGACCCTAGATAAGAAATACCAGATCAGACAATTTAACCGAAATCTGGATCTTTTGTCCTTGAAAATACTAACTCTTGGGATAGCATTAAGGCTCAGTGGTGAAATGTTTGTGTAGAAGCCCAAGGCCCTGGGTTTGATCACTGGCACTGGAAAAAATAAAATAAAAATAAAAAGAGATCCATGACCCCAGCAGTACACTTTTGAAAAATGTGTGTGGAAAGTCTCTGGAAGGGAGGTTATCACACCATTGAATTTTTTAAATCTCCCAATTATGTGAATGTTCTCATCTCACTGGGCACCATGTTTTTAAAAGCCAGATGTACTCATTGAGACTACTCGTTCCTGACCTACCCCCTTTCCTGAAGAATTGGGAGCACCTCAAGTGTGACTTAAAAGGAATGTTCATGGTGTCAATAGTGTAAAGATTGTGAACTTTGGAGTCTGGTACAGTTGTAAAATAACTACACTGTAGCTGTGCTGCGCTGACAAATGACTTGATATTTTCTGAGCATGTTTCTTGATTAAAAATCCCTAGATCTTACTTTTCCCACTTACGAGTCTGAGAAGATTAAATGATGCTGATACTTGAAAGTGTTCTGAGCTACAGAATGAGCACGTACTTAAGTACTGGGAGATTAGTAGATCGACACCCATGGTGTGACTCGCACATCTTCCTTTAAAACCTTCTGAGAAACTAAAGAAGAAAGGATGGAAGCTCACTCCGAAGAAAGGTTTTCATAGGAGATGAAGACGAATGTCCTCACTTCCACATTATTCTACAATCAGGATGTTTCCGAGACACGGTCCTGCTGCAAATCCCCTTGGCGTTGAGGACTCAGGGTGACTCAGCTCGCGCAGCAGCCATTAATGCACTTCTGCTTGCACACCCGCCACTGCACACTCACCCCGGTCTTGTTGTTGCAGCACGCGCGCTTCCTCGCGGCCAAGGACATCGTCGTTGCTGGAATGACCTGGAAATTGCATTATAGGAAAAAGCATTATCATTTCTCGGCAGGAGAAAAAGCAGTAATCTCTGTCTTCCATTTATCACCCACTGTGGAAAGTCAAGTCTCAAGAGAATGAACGAAGAAATGGAACAATATCCTTATCTTAACGTTGTGAGCTCCATTTCAACTGGATAGATTAGAAGGAGAGATTGGGTTCAAGCTAGCAGTTGTAAAGTCTCTCCTCTGCTTGCACAGTTTACTCTGAATCATGTGGAGAAAGAAGGGTTTTAAATAGGGTGATTTATTTGTGCGCTATATTGGAAGGAATGCTTCTGGAGGAATCGGTCGCATCATCCAAATTTTGCTTTTCTTCCTCTACTCCCCACTCACTGTTACAACCCAGTATGAGTTAGTTCAGCAATTTCCTCCAACTCTGACTTGGTTTAGCAAGCCCTCAGGAAAGAAACTGATGGTTTTGCTTCCCTGAGACCTGACAAGAACTCGTTATTGGTTGTGAGAAAAAATACAGGAAAAATTTTCTAAAATTTTACCAAAAGTATTACAGTGAAAGACACCATGCCACTAATCTACCTCCAAGTAGCTCTCTCACATCTCAACACACTTCCTGCCACTTTCTGCAGCAGTTTGGGATTCCTCTTTCCTGAATGTCTTTACATGGTATGACCGAAAACCCAGGGAGCACTGCCACTGTGTACAAGGAGCGGAGAGACAGGCTTATCGTTATGGTGTCTTCTCACCCATCTCACACTCTGCCCCTAGCGCTGTGTGAACTATCGCTCTTCCCTAAAGTCAAAGTGATCATTGAAGGTAAATGTTTTTTTTTTTTTTTTTTTTTTTTTTGAGACAGGGTCTCGCTTGTAGCTCAGGCTGGCCCTGAGCTCACTATGTAGCCCAGGCACGCCTGGAACTCAGCAATCCTCCAGTCTCTGCCTCCCAAGTGCTGGGATTACAGGCATGAGCCACCACACCTGGCACTGTGGTATGTGGTGTTGATTGCTGGTGGGCGTGAGTCACCACACCCAGCATTGTATGCGGTTACAGGGATCAAACTCAGGACCTTGCTTGCGAGGCAGGCGCCGAACCACTGAGCTAATCTCTGGCCTGAAGGTAAATGTTTTGAATCAAATTAGGACAACGAGGCGGGTGCTACACCCCCACTAAAGACGCTCCTCTGAAAAGATTTCCAGGACAACTACAGAAAGTGCTGAGAAGGATGGATAGGTGTGTTGAAAGAAGAGGATATTTTGAGGGGGGTTAACGATAATGTGTCTTTTACGGTAATAATTTTTAAATTTTTTCTCTGAACATTCACTGTATTTTTATCATCCCCCCCCCCATTTAGCTAACTTTTTTTTCCAAGTCACTACCTTCTGTATCATCTCTCTAAGCCCATATTTGAAAATTATTTGGGGTCCCACATTCCTTTTTCTGCTCCTCTAATCCATGACTTATAAAAGCATTACCTAACACTAACATTCAGAGGTCTTATATATATTGCATTCTATGTTAAAAGAAAGCTTACAGACATTCCTTGTCTACCACTAAGTTCCAGTTCTGAGACTAGGTCATTAGTTGTTCACTAAATGAGGAACTGTATGTAGAATGCATTTTAGAAGATTCAGAACAAAGAACCAGGCGAGGTGGTTCATGCCTGTAATCCCAGCACTCAGGAGGCAGAGGCAGGAGGAATTGCTGAGTTCCAGGCTTGCCTGGGCTACATAGTGAGCTCAGAGCCAGCCTGGACTAAAAAGCAAGACCCTGTCTCAAAAAAAAAAAAAAAAAAAAGAAAAAGAAAAAGAAAAAAAGAAGATTCAGAACAAAGAAATGGTCAAAGGAAACTCCAACTTATGACTTTACTTTTATTTGCATAACTCTTACTTCCAGTACTATAATGTGTAACATAAAACTACAGTACTTATAAACACTTACTATACAAAAGAGAAATTGAGGGTCAAGCAAAAAAGATGTATAGAACTATAGCAAAAAAAAAAAAGATGGAGTCATAAATCTCAGGAGGATGTCATAAGTCCGAACAGTCATATATCAAGTTGATCGTTAAACAGGGAATGTCTGTATTAATAAGGAAAGCGCTAAGAAATGACATTATTATTCTCAGAACACAGAATTTAATTCCTATTTAGTCAGCAGCTATGGCCAGAAATTCTAGAAGGAGTTTTGTATTGAGCTCTAACTACTTGCCAGGTCCCATTACAGGTGCTGTGCTTATTTTAGTCACTCCATCCTCAGAACGGTCCTGCGGTGTATACTATTTTATCCCCCACTTCACCCATGAGCTAGCAAAAGCTCCAGAAAGTGAGAGAGAAGAGGCTCAAGGCAATGCATGGGCTTCGGAGCCAGGCTCTTACCCACTGGTCCACACTGATTCTTAATATTCTCCTCTCATACATGTGTGCACCTGTAATCCAGCTACTTGGGAAGCTGAGGCAGAAGAACTGCAGGTCTGAACTGAGCCTGAGCAACATACTGAGACTCTACCACAAATTAAATTTTAAAAGGGCCGGGAGTGTAGCTTAACGGTAGAGAACTTCCCTGACACGCATGAAGCCCTGAGTTTGATCCCCAGCTCCACACAAACAAAATAAAGCAGAACAGAACCTGTCTTCTTCCCATACTCAATTTATTTATTCTTGTTCTCAGTGCCACTGTCAAAGACTTTCTCACTGCTCTCTCCCCTGTCCTCTTGTCCAAGACAACACCTACTTATATTCTTTCAGAACAGGTTAATTTTTTTGTTTTGTTTTCTTTTGTTAAGTACAGAAGATCGGACTCTAGACCTTGTGCTTGCAAGAAAGGCACTTAAACCACTGGGCTGAATCCCTGGCCCCTAGAGCACATTCAGATTTATGCCTTCACACATGCAGCTCTCGAACAGTCTTCTCCCTCTGCAATCATGTGTTCATCTGCATGAACTCTTAGACTGTATTGTAAGCAAGCTTCGCTTACACATTTCTCTAAAGAACTGCACCCTTACGTTTCAGAGGCCTCCTATACATACAGCTACTCAGCCACCCAGGGGCATCACTAAAGCCCAGAACAAAGAGGAAGTAAACTTTAGCTCCTGAGTGCATGGAACCTCTTTTGTTGTGCAAAAAAACTATACTGGCATCTGAAATGAACAGACACTTCTCAGAGGCAGAAGTAAAAGCAGCCAAGAAGCATACAAAGAAATGTTCAACATCACTGGTCATTTGAGAGATGCAGATGAAAAATAACACTGAGATTTCATCTCACTCCTCAAAGAACGGCTGCTATTTTAAAATCAACCAGAAATAAATGCTGGGGAAGCTGCAGGGAGTAAGGAACCCTTCTCCACTGTGGGATTGTAGTCTTGTGCAACCATTGTGGAGATCAGTGTGGAGATTCCTCAGAAAACTAGGATTAGAGGTCCCATTTGACCATGCTATTCCCCTGCTAGGAATATACCTAAAGGAAATAAAGATTCATATTGTAAAAACATATGTGTACCCATGTTCATAGTAGCTCAGTTTGTGATAGCCCAATCTTGGAAACAACTCAGTTGCCCATCAACTGGAGACTGGATAAAGAAGATGTCGTTTTTAAATAAAATGGAGTATTACTCTGCCATAAAGAACGACAAGTTTCATTCATTTATGTGCAAATGGATACACCTTGAGGACACACTAGTAAGTGAAATAAATAGACCACAGATATGTAAATACCATATCTTTTCTCTGGTATGAGAATCTGTAGATGTAAATGAGTTCTAGAATGTATGATAGATTTTGTAAAATAAGAAATATTCAAAGGGAATGTGGTGGGGGAATGTAATGAGGGGAAAGAATAAATATGATTTGAAAAGAAAAAAGAAATAGCATGTATATAAGGGGTGGGATGTTGTGGGTGGGTAGGGATATGGGTAAAAATGAGAATGAACTTTTGTTGTATACTGGTACAAATTCACCAATGTTAAGTGTGATCGTGATTGTGAGCTGTATATAAAATGTACCAATAAAGAATTCAATTTAAAAAACAACTATACTGGGCTGGGGATAAAACTGTACTGGGCTCAGTGGCTCCAGTGCCTACCTAGCAAGCACAAGGTCCCTGGTTTGATCCCCAGTAACCACATACAACAATACCAGGCATGGTGACACACACCCACCAGCAATCAGTACCACATATCACAATGCCAGGCTTGGTGGCTCATGCCTGTCATCCCAAAACTCTCGGGAGGCAGAGGCAGGAGGATTGCTGAGTTCCAGGCTTGCCTGGGCTACATAGTGAGGTCAGGGCCAGCCTGAACTACAAAGCGAGACCCTGTCTCAAAACAAAAACAAACAAAATTATACTGCCTCTGAGGTAGAGAAAATGTCATTTAGAACAGGAACTGACAAACCATGTCCCATTGCCTTTTTTTGTAAATAAAGTTTTTTTTTTCTTTTTTGGCAGTATTGGGGATCGAACTTGGGCCTTTGTGTGTCCAAGGTTGGTGCGGTACTACTTGAGCTAAATCCCCAGCCCCTGTAAATAAAGTTTTATTGAGATAGCATCACTCCCACTTGTCTACATGTTGTCTGTGGCTGCTTTTGCTCTCCAGCAGTAGAGCGGAACTGTTCTAGAAGAGACTGGTTCAGAAAGTCTAAAACATCCATTATTTGGCTCTTTACGGAAAACTTTACAACCACTGACCGGGGAAATTAATGAACTAAGATTAATAATACATCAAGAATGAAAATCGGGATAGGCAAATGAGTGTATTGTTCCCTTTTCTTTCTTTCTTTGTTTTCTTTTTAAGGCAGTACTGGGGATGCAACTCAGGACCTTGCACTCACCGAGAAGGTAGTGGTTCCACTGAGCTACATCCCTGGCCCAAACTGTTCTTTCTTTGGTGAAATGCAAACTTTCATCCAGTTGTAGAAGTTAGTTATACACTTTTACAAAGGAAGAACAGAAGAGCTTTAGATAATTTTGTGCCCAAATTCAGACTTTTGGGATTGTCTACATACTAGAATGGAGAGTAACACTTAAAGTCGTATCTCGCCATAAATATAAAAACTGTATTTTACAAATGTCTATTATGTACAATATTTCAAATTTTTTAACCTCCAGCTATTTATTTTCTGTTAATATTTTAATAATTGACTTTATAAATTAAAATTGTGCAATAAGTGAGCTCCTTGAAAGCATGACTAAGGTCACACTAACAGTTAATATCATATAAAATAAACTGACTCATTTATATCTTGATACCTGAGCAAATAACATTTGGACTGCATTGATTTTTCCACTGAGCTAATAATAAGAGCTGAGGCTCATGAACATACACCTGTGCCGTGAACCCTTCTGCCACCCACCTGTTCTGTAAATAAAGTGTGTGTCATATTTTTCAGTGAGCTTGATGCATTAGTGATACTCTTACATTGGTTAACATTTATTGAGGGCCATAAAGTCAATTTAGCTACGGAACAAGGAAGTTCTGCTTCTCTGAAACTATCTCACAAGTGTATATGACCTTTCTAGGACTCAGTTTCCTGCTTGCTTAACTTTATGGGTTAAATGATGGCTTGTGTCTTTCCCCTCTGTCCACCTGGAGCAGGTGTTGAGGACAATGGTGCTTTATTAACCTTGGAATCAGGCCGTCTGGAATGGGGTTGCACACCCCCTATGTGATTTGTTCATAGTCCTGGCCTTTGATTTTCTGGACTGTAAAGCACAAATTTTATCTACTCAGATTGTTGTAGTTTCAATGAGATAACAGTGTAATACATAAACCAGTAGTTGGCTCCTAGCAAGTTGGCAATAAACAGAAGATTTATATCCCTCTGTCTTTTCTTAAAAATGTTTTTGTCTCTTCCCTTCTTTTCCCCTTGTTTTCCAGCAAAAGAACGCAAGAGCTGCAAATGTGTGTCAGCACCACTTCTGGCTTAATACTAGCAAGATATTTATAGCTAGAGCTGGCGTGAGTTAATCTGTTAATCTAAGTGGATGATCTTAATTTAGAATCTATTGCGGGCTCCATAGCAATTGCTATCATTAAGTTTTCCCCAGCCATACATCCATCCCTTTCATACAGTTGAATGATATATTTTCTTTCCACTTGGAAGAGAGGTCTCAGGGCAATTTAAGAAAGTAGCCCAGGTC
>PVIC010057604.1:0-10622 GCA_004025085.1 Thryonomys swinderianus
GAGGAGGGAGGGAGGGGGAGGCGGGGAGGGGGAGGGCAGGGGAGGCAGCGGGCGTGGGGGCGGGGAGCGCAGCGCGGGCGGGGCGGAGGGCTCCCACCTTTGTGCATGCCCGTGTAGGGGTCCTTGAGCACCGTGAGCTCGTAGATGCGGCCGAACTGCTCGAAGAGCGGCTTGAGGTCCTTCTCGTCCAGGTTGCGCGGGATCTGGCCCACGAACAGCTTGATGGCGTCCAGATCCTTCATGCCGTCGGGCTGCGCCCCGGGGGGCTCGGGCCCGCTGCCGCCCACCGGCGACGGCCGCGGCTGCAGGAGCGGGTGCTGCTGCCTGCGCGCCTCGCTCTCGGTCAGGCGGGCCATGGCGGGCGGCGCGGCCGGCGGCGGCGGTGGTGGCCTCGGAGGGGACGCGCCTCGCCCGCCGCCGCCCCGCCCGCCGCGCTGGACCACAAAGGCGGCGCGCGGCGACCCCTGGCGGCCACGGCGCTCACTGCAGCGGGTGGACAGGGCTGGGAGAGCGGGCGGGCGAGGGGAGACCGAGGCCGGCGCGGGAGGGGAGCTGAGGCCCAGGGCGCAAGGGGAAGGCTGAGGCCAGGAAGCAGACGAAGACCGAAGCCGGTGCACAGCAGGGAAACTGAGGCCTAGGAACAGGGGAGACTGTCTCAGATTCCAGAGGAAATAGGACCAGAGAGATCGGTGAAGATGGGCTGGTAGGTACATGGGGAAACTGAGGCCCGAGGCTTTCGGGAAGAGGGAAGCTGCTCAGGACCAGGGATTTAGTTCAGTGGCACCACACCTGCCTGCCAGTGTAAGGTCGTGAGTTCGATCCCCAGGGCCACACACACACACACACACACACACACACACACGGGCGCTGCTGGCAGGATTCGCCATGTGAAACCGGCTGAGGGGGCTCAGGAGGCTACAGGGTGGTGGGCTTGTGCCCAGAGTCACCGGTGCGTTCCTCGGCAGCAATAACAGTACTAATGACGAGCAGGAACAGGAACTGGCGGCCCCCAGCCCCCCCACACACACACCCGCTGCCCCTCCCCCACCCCCACTGCTCCCCACATACAGGGAGCTTTTCTCTGGCCACCTCAGCTACAGATTCCTCACCCAGCACTACTCCCTCTCTTAGTCACCCTTTTTCTCCCGGTTTTGTTTCAGTAGGGTGTACATCTGCTTGATGTGAGTGAACCACCTCGTGCCTTCTGGGTGCCAGGCCTGGTGCCAGGCTGTGCTGGGCCCACCGGTCCACACAACCAAGATGACTGCACGAACCCACTAGCAAGATGTGCGGCCTGAATGCCGGACGTGGTGGCTCACGCCTGTAATCCCAGCACTCGGGAGGCAGAGACGGGAGGATTGCTGAGTTCGCGGCGGCTTGCCTGGGCACCATAGTGAGCTCAGGGCCAGCCTGAACTACAAAACGAGACCCTGTCTCAAAAAGCAAAAAAACAACAACAAAAAAAAGATGTGCGGACTGTGTTATGCGATGAACGAAGTGGGATAAGTGAGAGAAGAGGCTGTAGGAGGGCAGGTCGAGGAAGGCAGGGTGCGTGGGAGAGAGGAGCTCAGCGAGGCAGCAGGTGCCAAGGTCCTGGGGCAAGCAGCACCAGCGGAGTTGGTGGAGCAGTGAGGAGGTGGGGACCCCAGCAGGGCACCACAGGGCCAAGGTCCTAGTACAGGCCAACAAGGTCATCACACAGATCCCATGCCACCCGTGGAAGGCAGGAAAGTGAAATGGCACCGTCACCCCTGGCCAGCCCCGCCATGAGGTAAGGCCAGTACTCATCATGAATGCGGAAATTAAGGAAGTAAAGACCCCAGACTCAGTCATCAGCACCAGTGGTACTGCACTGCATGGATAGACTGCGTGGGGCCTGTGATCCCCACATGCTGAGACGTCACTCAGCCCGGACAGAAGCAGGGCTGTGACACTCGCCACAGCGTGGATGACCCTGAGGACGCCGTGCTCAGTGAGACGACAGACACGGAGGACGCAGCGTGGGCTCCGCGGGCAGGAAACGCCAGGACAGGTGACTGCAGAGTCAGGAAGTAGACTGGCAGGCGTCAGGCTGGGAGGGGAGGGGAGACTGCTATGGGGATGGGCTGGGCTCCGACTGGGGCGCTGGGGTGCTCTGGAACCAGACAGAGGTGAGGGTTAAGATATGTGCTGAACAACCACCGAATTGTGTTTTAAATCTGTATGACTGGATGTGGTGATGTACACATTTAATGCCAGCACTTAGGAGGCTGAGGCAGGAAGATCACTAGGAGTTTGAGTCCAGCCGGGGCTACAGAGTGAGATCCTGTCTCAAAACAACCAAGAAAAAAATTTCCATTTAAATTTGAATATAATATTTTTGAAAACTGAAACAAGGGGTGTGGGTCTGTGGTGAGCACTGGCCTAGTATGCAAGAGCCCTGGGTTCCATCACAGGCCTGCAAAGAAACACACAAAAAATTACAATGGAATAAACTGTACCAATAAAGAATTCAACTTAAGGGGCCGGAGGGTTAGCTCAGTGGTTCCGGCGCCTGCCTCGCAAGCGTAAGGACCTGAGTTCGATCCCCAGTTACCATATATAATGCTGGGCGTGGTGGCTCACGCCTGTAATCCCAGCACTCAGGAGGTAGAGACAGGAGGATTGCTGAGTTCGCGGCGGCTTGCCTGGGCACCATAGTGAGCTCAGGGCCAGCCTGAACTACAAAGCAAGACCCTGTCTCCAAAAAGCAAAAAAAAAAAAAAAAAAAAAAAAAAAAAAAAAAAAAAAAAAAAAAAAAAAAAAGAATTCAACTTAAAAAAATTACAATGGAGATAACATACTCTTGAGTTGTACGTGATAAAGCATATCTGTCATCCTGGAACTCAGGAGGCTGAGGCAAGAAGATCCCTATGAGTTTGAGGCCAGTCTGATTTCCATAGTGAGTTGGAGGTCAGCCTGAAGTATAACACCAATATTTTTTTTAAATCACGCTTTTAAATAAAGACAAGATCAAAAGTGAGTCCTCATTTGTTTTTTAGTGGTATTGGGGATCAAACTTGGGCCTTGTGTTTCCAGGGTAGGCATGGTACCACTTGAGCTAAATCCCCAGCCCATGAGTCCTCCTTTGGTAACACAAGTCTTGTTACTTATTTTGACTTATTTTTATTATAATTTTTAAATTTTTCTTTATGTTTCTTCTTTCTTTTTTGCCAGGCTATCACTATGTAGTGCAGGCTGGCCTTGAACTCACAGCCATCCTCCTGGATCAGCCTCTGAGTGCTGGGAGAACAGACATGTGCCACCAGGCCCTATCTTTATCTTCATGTTAAATTTAAAAAAAAAATTTTTTTTTGAGACAGGGTCTCACTTTGTAGTTCAGGCTGGCCCTAAGCTCCCTATGTAGCCCAGGCAGGCCTCGAACTCACAGCAATCCTCCTGCCTCTGCCTCCCTAGGGCTGGGATTACAGGCATGAGCCACCATGCCTGGCATTGTGGTGTGTGGTACTGATTGCTAATGGGCATGGGTAGCCAAGCCCAGCACTGTTGTATGTGGTTACCGGGGGCTCAAACTCGGGACCTTGCGCTTGCTAGGCAGGTGTTGGAACAACTGAGCTAAATCTCCGGCCCTTTACATTATATTTTCAGACAGAAAAGTTGCTAAGTTGCCCAGGTTGAGCTCAAACTTGCAATCTTCCTGCCTCAGCGTCCCAAAGTGCACCCTGTATATTCTCTGTTTTGATGATGGGTTCTGGGAGGTCCCCTTACACTTTTTTCTTCAGGCAAATTCACTCTGGTCCCTGCCCATCCTGGTAACAAGCTTAAATCCTATTCTGGTATTTATTTTACAGAGTAGAAGTTGAGGTCCAGAGACAAGTCACTCATATAATGTCACACAGCACAGGAGCCAGGATCTGAACCCAGAGCCCCACTCTGGAGCCCACGTACCTCCCACAATCTCGTATGTCTCCCCCATAGATCAAGCAGGAGTCTGTTTCCTTATTTGCCAAGCAGGACTAAGGAGAACAGTGACGCCTGTGGTGTAGACTCGCTGACCGGAAAGGTGGCCCGGGGAGCATGTGGACATCCTTTTTGCCGGTAAATGGCCATGATCATTGTTCTAATCAGCAGCTGCAGCAACCTCCAGATGGGGGCTGGAGGGCATGGCGGCAGAGGGGTAGAGCCAGGTGAGAGGCAGGAATGAAGTCAGGCTGGGCATAGAGAGGCCACAGGGCCGTGGCCAGGGAGACAGACTGTTTCCATGGAGACCTGGGGAGGATGTTCAAAGAACTGTAGGCCATGGCGCCCTGGGAGAATTATCACACACAATCAGAAGACCCAGTGGGGTGTGGTGGTACATGCCTGTCATCCCAGCCCCCTGTGAGGCTGAGGCAGGAGGATCCCGAATGTAAATTTAGCCTGGGCTAATTAGTGGTATATCCAAATTCTGTCTCAGAATGATAAAAACAGGCTGGTAATGTAGCTCAGGTAGAGGACCCTGTGTTCAATCCCCAGCACTGAAAAATAATTTTTAATAGAAAATCTTGAAAAGCCAAAAAACATCAAAGGCTTCAAATTACTTTTAGCTGTGCCAGAGATTTAGCTCGGTGGTTTCACCCCCTGCCCAGCAAGCACAAGGTCCCTGGTTCGATCCCCTGTAACCACATATCACAATGCCGGGCATGGTGACTCACGCCTGTAATCCTGGCACTCAGGAGGCAGAGGCAGGAGGATTGTTGTAAGTGCGAGGCTTGCCTGGGTTACAGAGTGAGCTAAGGACCAGCCTGGACTACAAAGGGAGACCCTGTCTCAGAAAACAAATTACTGCCGGGTGTGGTGGCTCATGCCTGTAATCCCAGAACTCAGGAGGCAGAGGCAGGAGGATTACTGAGTTCGAAGCTTGCCTAGGCTACATAGTGAGCTCAGAGCCAGCCTGAACTACAAAGCGAGACCCTGTCTCAAAACGAACAAACAAACAAACAACAAAAAAACCAAATTACTTTTAGCCACTAACCCCCTATGTTTAGTCCCATACTAGGGAACAGGCTCTGGGTCAGGCAGATGGATCTGGGGGAGAAGGAGGTGCTGCCATTTCTGTCCCTGCAGTCCCAGAAATTGGGGTGAACAGGTAGGTGATACGGGAGCGCAAGCAGCCCCAAGATCCCTGAAGACACAACTAGGCCCAGCTGAGGCCCGAGCGTGGGAGAAACCACGTGGTCAGGGGCAGCAACTTCGCGGTGGGCAGGGCAGGAGGCGCAGTGACTTCTGTGGTCCGAGCAGAGCTTCTCAGCGGGGTGATCCTGGGGTGACACGTGTGCTTTGCCCCTGGGGTAGCCTGGCCAGACGCCCCTCAGGATGACCAACCCCAGTGTCCGCAGCGCTCAGGCTGAGAGGCCATGGCCCCCTTCCTTCCATTCCTCTGAGCAGCCCGTAAAGGGCTCAGGAAATGGAGACTGAGCAGGTGGTGCAAAGGTCCTGGGACAGGCAGATGAGGGAACAGGTAGCCACACGGAAAACACAGAGATGAACTGAGGCCTCCCCTCCTATCCCTGCAGTGCAGCCACATCAGTGGTGACCGGGCTTCTTCTGGCCAGTTGTTTTTTATTTTTATTTTTTTAAATTTTTATTTATTTTTTTGAGACAGGGTCTCACTTTGTAGTTCAGGCTGGCCCTGAGCTCACTATGGAGCCCAGGCGAGCCTCGAACTCAGCAATCCTCCTGCCTCTGCCTCCCGAGTGCTGGGATGACAGGCACAAGCCACCATACCCAGCCCTGTGGTGTGTGGTCCCAGGGATCGAACTCTGGACCCTGCGCTCGCCAGGCAGCACAGGCACCACTGAGCTAAATCCCCAGCCCTCCTCTGGCCATCTGTAACTCAGAGGCCCAGGCTCGTGGTTCCAAGTGCCTGTGGCAGGGTAGGTGGGAGACACACTGGTACTGTCTTCATGACGTTTTCTGTCAAGCAGCTCTCTAAAAAATATATTTATCCTGAAGGAAAATTTACACCAGCACCTTGAAAAGAAAACAAGATGTGTTTAGACTGTAACAGAAACCATATCTGTCAGAAATTCAGACTGGGGCTGGGACAAGTGGAAAAACTGGAATACATTTCCTCTGGTTGACCCTTGTATTTGCGTCTACGTCTTTTTCTGTGATTCGGGGAGAGAAGACCCTGGGTTCTAGGAAATGGGTTTTGAAGTAATTAGCGAGCGATAAAAGAGCCAGAGACAAAGCAGGTGCTGTGGTCTACGCCTGTCACCCCAGCACTCTGGGAGGCTAAGGCAAGACAGTTGCTGTGAGTTTGAGGCCAGCCCGGGCAACTTAGCACCTTTTTGGGGCCCCGTCTCAAAAAAACAAAACCCCGAACACAAACGATGCTATAGAGGGCGCCTCCGGTGCCCCGGGCCTCTGGGGAGAAGTCGAGCGGTTCTCAGGGGCTGACACCTCAAGCTCTGTCACCAGCAAGTGATCAGAACCGCAGGAGGCCTCCTCTTTGAGGTCGTGGTAGAGGATGCAATGGCCACGGAAGGCGACATCTGTCCCCTTGCTTTGCGGCCACCCGGGACAGCGCGGGAGCCCACAAGAGGGCCACAGCGCACCCCACGCGGGCAGCTTGGTCGCATTCCAGCCACAGAACCATCCTCAGGCGGCCAGCAGCATTTCCAGATTTACGTCAGGGGTGTCCCACCCCCCACCCCACCCCCACCCCCGCTCCGGCGCACCAGGCTCTGCGCTGCCCCGGGGCCTGGGGGGGGGGGGGGGCGCACAGCCCGCTCCGGCCAACCGCACACGGCTTCGCCACTTTCTGATTTCAGTCACAGCCCCTTGTCGGGAAGTCAGCCCTGTGCACTGAAGACCCTCCCCGCAGCCCGGGAGACACCGGCCGGAAACGCCCTATGTGGCGAGGACGACGCCCCACGCGCCCAGCTCCCGGTCAGGTGCCTACTACCGATTGAGTCTGACACTGCCACTGGCGGCCTGGGCACACGGCAGGGCTTGTGGGCGACATCCTGGCATCAGTGTTTCCTCATCAGTCCCTGAATCCAGCGTAACGATGCTTCCACGACTGACCTTGTGTCATACTTAACCCATAATTTAAAGTCTGTAGAAGCAAGTGTGGTGGTGCGCACCTATCCTCCTAGTGCTCTGGGAGGCTGAGGCAGGAGGATGGCAAGTTTGAGGCCAGCCTGGGCAACTTAGCCAGACTCTGTCTCCAAATAAAAATAAGAAGGGCCAGGGCTGGAGCAAAGGGCAAAAGGCTGGTTTCCACCCCAAGATGAATGGAAGAAACAAAGCAAAGCCACAGGAAGGTCGGAACGCTCTGCGCAGGCGCCCCCGAGCTCCGTGGTCCCGGCGTCTGGGGATCCTGGACAGTGTCCCCCGGATGCTGAGAGCCACCTGTGTGCTGCTCATCGTGCTGACGGTGCGGAGGACCTCATGGGGGAGCAGATGGCCAACTCGCTGCTTGTAGACGATTTAAATAACGGCCTTTTTTACCGCACACCCCACTTGCTGGCAAGTGCTCATTAGCATGTGTCAGGCCACAGGTGACCGCGTCCCCCAACCCCATCTCCACAGCGTCGTGTCCGCGCCCACACCTGGGGCCGGAGGGCAGAACGCGCCAGCGTGTGGCCGCAGCCGTCTCCACTCGCCAGGCCTCCGGCTGGCTTTCACATCCGGGTTCCCATCAGTGGGATTTAGGGCTTCAAAAAGGAAAGACGTGACTGTATGTGCCAAAGAGGTCGGGTCTCTCTCTGAGCAAAGGACCCTCATCCCAAGGTCCAGTCCTGGCACTGCCCAGCTGGACCAACTAGTCAGTTGCCTCCTACGGTCTTGGTTCCCATCCTTAACCCATGTCCTCCCCAGAGCAGCCACAAGAGGGCGCTGCGAACTCGCGTCAGGTAGCCCTTCTTCCCTCCAGGGTCCCACCTCCCTGGGACCAAAATCCAAATTTTTCCCAGGAGCTGCCGGGCGGCTCCTCCCTCTGTTCCACCCACACTGGCTCCTCGCTGCCCCAGTGCCTTTGCACTGCAGTACCCTCTGCCTGGCTGGCTTCTCCTTAGACTGATTTCCTGTCAATCAGGCCTCAACTCCAATGCCACATGTTGTACCCAGTCATCCAGGCTCTCTGTGGGGCTCCTTGACACCCCTCTCTCAGCGACTCCTTGGCCCCTTCCTCCCCTCAAGCCCACTGAGCACACTGCACCCATCCCAGATCCACAGCACCACCCGTGAGGGCAGGGGCTCCCCCTGGTCACAGCCACAAGGCCAGCACTGCCCAGTTCTGGAGGACGTCTGTTGAGTGGCTCGGGACTGAGCAGGCCAGGCAGGGGCAGGGACAGCCACTGGGGAAGCACACCCCAGGGACCCCCTTCTGATAGCTGGCAGTGCACTCAGGTGGCCAGGCCCAGCCACTGTGTCTGCGCTGGGCTGAAGTCCCCAAAACAGGGTCTCTGCAGCTAGCACAGCGGAGCAAGGGGACTCGACACCCGGTGACCTCACAGGGGACACCTGTGAGGTGAGGGGCCTGGGACCTCCTGGGGACAAAAGTGGCTTTGGGCCTGATGCCTTTCACAGTGGGTGTAGGAAACACTTCCCGGAGGGCGACGCCCCGTCCCCAGGAGGGCCCACCTCAGGCTGGGGCAGGGCCCTCAGACCAGGCACGCCATCGTTCAGTATGGCTTTATTTCTCACCAGCAACAGCACCCCAGCCAGCCCCGACCCGACGGCCCGCCAGGGAGGGGTGGGGAGCGCGCGAAGGAACAGCAGCCCGGGCAACGCAGGTGTCAGCACGGGGTTGGGTGGCACTGAGTGCCCCTTCGCCGGGCAGCCAGGCGCGGGTGCAGGGCCTGCTCCTGGGAGGCCGGCCCGGCAAAGGCAGCCGTCCCCATCCGAGGACACAGGATCCCGAGGGCAGCGGCAGGACCCGGCAGCACAGCCACGGAGCCATAGGCCGAGCAGCGCAGGAGCCGGCCAACCGCCGTGCTGACTATATTGCTAATGAATCGATACACCTGGTCTCCCTGAGATCAACACCGCCCCAGCTTCCTGCTCCACCTGTCCATCCCTGCTTGTGGGGGCCTCCGGGCTGGACCCTCCCTGTCACCCCAAGACACAGAGGCTGTCTCCTCCCAGTGTACCTTCCTTCCCAGAGGAGCGAACCAAGGCCGGAGCCTTGGGTGGGGAGGCTGAGGGCGGCCAACCCGGGGACTCCGGGCAGAAGCTGGCATGGGCTCAGACAGGCTGCTGGGGGCTGCACAAAGCAGAGGGGACAGCCTGGGACAGGGGGAGGGTCCTGGGTGCGGGGAAGCAGCAGTGTGTGCAGGGGTCGGTGTGGTGTGGGGACATCGGCCGCAGAGGCCCCGACCCGTGGAGTGGAGGAGGCTCAGTGACCAATGGCAGGACGTCTGCTGCCATCACAGGCCTGGCGGTCGGGAGACGTCACAGGGCCAGGGGAGGGGACACGAGAGAGCCAGGGGCCCAGAGGCTGCACAGGCCCAGGGGCTGGCGGATGAGGAAATAAACCATGCGTGGCACTGGGACCACGTGGGGACCAATGTGGATGCCACGCGGGGCAGGTCCTGATGCCTTCATCGCCGGGGCACAGCCTCCCAGGCGGGCAGGTCCCAGGCCCGGCGCATCCGGTCTAACACCAAGTTGGGACTCTGCCCAGCTCTCCTCCAAGCAAGTTCAGGGGAAAGGAAGAAAATCCAAAGCAAACCAAACATCCCCTCCTCAAGACAGCAACACGGAGACTTCTGTCACTGAGTGTCACAGTGGCCGGAGGGGATGAGGTCCCATGTGCCGCGGCAGCCGGCGTGGCGGTGGTGGGGACGTCACTGCGTCTTGGCCTTCACCAGCAGCCTCTGCACTGTCTTGTAGAGCAGGCCAAAGTGCTGGGGACAGATGGCGGCTGAAGCCCGGGTCCTGGCCACATCCCCGGCTCCGTGTGGGTCCCCCACCCCTACTGCTCACCTGCACCGCGGTGTAGGCCATGCCCAGGTAGGCCCCAATGCACACGGCCAGCAGCAGGTCGAAGATGGCTGGCTTGACCCTGCGGACACAAGGGCTCAGCAGCTGCAGATACCTTCAGGGCTGCTCCCCCCAGAGCTGTCACTGGGGACGCAGGGACCAGCCACTCACCTATACGCATTCATCACCTGCTTCAGCTGGTCGTAGAAGACAAACTCAGGGTCCCTGGGGAGACAGCACTGCTCAGTGGTCAACCCGAAAAGGTGACCTGGCCAGCGGCCCTGACATGGTCGCCGGAGCCAGACCGTCCCTGTCCCTTGTAGAGGACACCGCCATTTTCCTGAGGTTACAACCCCCTACTTTTGCAGGTATTGAAGTTACTCTTTCAAAGGAAATAGAGTAGCTGGACGTGGTGGTGCACACCTGTCATCCCAGCACTCAGGAGGCTGGGGCAGGAGGATCAGTGACAGTCCCAGGCCAACCTGAGCTACTAGCAAGACTGTCTCAATATCACCACCACCACCCCCCAAAAAAAGGAAAGAAAGAAAAAAAACCAAAGTGACTAGATATAATTGGCTTAGAAAATGTATTTTTCCCCGAGTACTAGGAATCAAACTCAGGACTCTGAGCTTACCAGGTAGGCGCTGTGCCACTGAAATACATCCCTGGCT
>PVIC010057605.1:0-10625 GCA_004025085.1 Thryonomys swinderianus
TGGCCTCCCCAGAACTCAGGCCTGCTTGCCCTCCATCCACCAATTACAACGCCCCTCCTTCAACATGCCAGACACCCTGGGCCGCTGGGAGGGAAACTGCCCCTGTCTCTCCCTGGCCCTGTTTCTCTCTCTGCCCACCCACAGCTGAGGATCCCACTGACCATACAAGTCATGCGACCCTCTTCTCTTGGGGATCTTTAACAAAAACCGTTCTGTTTTGTTGTGGTTTTGGTGGCGCTGCCTCCTCTGTGTCGTATCAGTGCAGCAGCACCTAGTTCTCCTCTGTGTCTAGGCACTTCTGGAAAGCAGCTGTTTTAGCTGGGTGTAGTGGTAATCCCAGCATTCTGAGATGCTAAGGCAGGAGGATCACAAGTTCGAGTCCCCAGCACCCCCCCCCCCAAAAAAAAAAAGGAAAAAAGAAAGCGGGAATAAACTGGACACAGTTAGATAAAAGCCACAAGGGTAAATACTGCTATAAGTGAGTTTTCCATTGGGCATCTAGTGCCAGATCAGACACTTAACCATTCAGCCCCCACCAGGATAAAGCAGCAGCTGTGAAAGGGGGACTATAATCCACTTAGGACCACTGGGTGGGTACAAGGATAAGGCAGGCAGCGCCCCCCACCCCCGCCCCGCTTCCTACCCTGTGCTATTTACTGAATCTATTCATCTAGCTCTGCAGAGCTGGAGACGGAGCCAGGGCCCCTTGAGTGCCAGGCAAGTGCTACCACTGAGACATGGTCCCAGCCCTTCCCTGTGCTGTATGAACGACTAAAATACTATTTTCATTCACTAACCGAAAAAGTGTTCCAATATTTGGCTGTCATATGCTGCACTGTTTCCCAGGGTGACGGCAGCAAGTGGGCCTGTTGGCTGGTATCGCCTTGGCATGGATCCGGGAGAGGCGGCAGACGGGCCCTGTGGAATAGCAAGGCGGGTTGGCATGGAGGCTCTTAACACCCAGAGGAGTTGGCTCCGCATAGCCCATTTGGCTCATTTAATCCTGCTGCAAACCTGGCAGCGGGAGCAGTGTGATATCACTGGAATCACTTACCCCACAATGGCCAGCCCTGGGTAGAAATAATTCAAGAAATCGATTCATAATAACCGCACCATTCTTGGCAGGTTGCCTGCCTGCCCACATGCCAGTTCCCAAATTTATATTAACCCACTGAGAGCTCCCATCAGCACTGAGACTCAGTTACTATTCTGAGGCTCAGACCAGAAGGGCGGGCTCCCAAAGGAATTTGGTTCTTACCCCTGGGACCTCAATCTGGCACCTGATGTGGAGAAGAGGTCTTTGCAGATGTGATGAAGTTATGGATCTTCAGATAGGGTTAGAATATCCTGGGTTACCTAGTGTGTCCTATATATCATCTGCTATCGTTTAGATCTGGAAAGTCCCCCAAAGACCAGAGGTTTGGTTCCCAGCCTGAGCTGCTATGGGGAGGTGGTAAAAATTTTAAGAGGTTGGGCTGAGTGAGAGGACGTTGTTTCACTGGAGGCAGACTGGGCCCTGAAGGAGACTGTGGGTCCCTGCTTCCGCTTTTTTTTTTTTTTTTGAGACAGGGTCTTGCTTTGTAGTTCAGGCTGGCCCTGAGCTCACTATGTACCCCAGGCAAGCCTTGAACTCAGCAATCCTCCTGTCTCTGCCTCCCAAGTGCTGGGATTACAGGCATGAGCCACCATGCCCGGCCCTGCTTCCGCTTTTTCACATTTCTTGGCCATATAGTAAGCAGGTGGCCCCACCATGCAACCCTACCACCCACCATGTGCCACCACGGGCCCAAAGCAATGAGACCAGTTGGCTATGGACTGAACCCACTAAAGCTGTGAGCCTAAACAAACCTTTCTCTTTGTAAGGTACCTGCTTACCTTAGGTGTTCACTATATAATGACAGAAACCTGAGTAACACTTCAATGTGAGCATCCTCAGAGAAGGAGGCTTCACACGTGGATAGGGAGAGGCCTTGTGAAGATGGAGGAAAGGTGGGAGTGATGCTGCCACAAGCCAAGGGGCCCCGGGAACCAGAAGAGATAAGGAGTGTATCCTCCTCCAGAGCCTTCTGAGTGCATACAGTCTAGTACAGCTTGATATGGTCCCAGTGCTACTGATTTTGGACTGCTAGCCTCCAGAATTGTGAGATAATAAATTCCAGTTATTTTAAACCACCAAGTGAGCAACCGTTGGTTATAGAAGGCATAGGAAATACACAGGCACTGGCTCAGCCAAGCCCAGATTGCTAGGAAGTAGAAGTGTTGAGCTTTAAGTGTAGCAAGTGTTGAATACATGTCAGCTGCAATGATGATGATGACAGTGATTATTATGCTGCAAAAAGGCTGAGTTTCTGGGGTGAAATACAAACTTCATCTAATCTCTTGCATATATTGCAACAACTGCTGTTGGGGTGAGATAGGATTTGGTGATTCAGTTTGGAAAGATGTTAACTTTGGGTGGAGCTGGTTCAGGAAAATGATGCAGTTTCGCAAAGTAAACACCTTGCCCCCACTGAGTCAATTCCAGGATTTGGAAATAATGTCACTCGTCCAACTGGTCCTAACAGTCAACTGGGGAGGGAGTTTGTAACTCATGGAGAACTATGGTGGCCTAATAGTTCAAAAGAGAAAGGGGTTCTGCATAGTTCTCTCACAACACATTTTTTTTTAAGGTACCCTTTTTTCTTTGGCTCAGAGTAAATATCCAACAGATATTTGAGTGTGTGAATGTCTGACCTTCTCTGGTACACTAGAGATAGGGACCGGTGGCCTATTGTTAAGGCCAGCTTGCCAAAGGTCCATATGGGCCTCTCTGTTTTGCTTCTACCCTCTTTCTTACACCTTCTTTTCATTGTTTTGTTTTGTTTTTTTTTTTTTTTTTTTGCTTTTTGAGACAGGGTCTCGCTTTGTAGTTCAGGCTGGCCCTGAGCTCACTATGTAGCCCAGGCAAGCCTGGAACTCAGCAATCCTCCTGTCTCTGCCTCCCAAGTGCTGGGATTACAGGCGTGAGCCACCACGTCCGGCATCTTTTCATTGTTTTTTGTTCTGTTTTTGCAGTACCAAGGATTAAATGCAGGGCCTTTGCATTGAGCTGCATTCCTAGCCTTTTTAATTTTTTATGTTGAGGTAGATTCTCAATAAGTTGTCCAGGCTGGATTTAAACTTGTGACCCTTCTTCCTCAGCCTCCCAGAGTGCGGAGGTTATAGGTGTGCACCACACCCATGTTCAGCTTTGCCACAGATATTTCTAAAACTAGAATTAACCCTGTGGAATCAGACTAGAGTGGGACCTGTTAAATTGAAAAGCTGCAGTTTTCTGTATAGGTAGATGGATCTAGAAATGCAGATATAACCCTGTGTATAAAACTGCCCACTGAGCCAAATGTGGTGATACACACCTGTAATCCCAGCACTTGGGAGGTTGAGGCAGAAAGATTGCCATGAGTTCAAGGCCAGTCTGAACTACATGGTGAGAACCTGTCTCAAATAAACAAACAAAAACCCTCTTTACTGAGAGAACCCATGAGCAGTCATATCCCAGTAACCATGAAAACTTCCAGATCTTGGCTCCTAAAACCACATGCCACTAAAAGAAAGCAGGTACAGGGCCAGTGATGTAGCTCTGTGACATCGTGTACCTATCTGGCATGCTCAAGGTCCTGAGTTTGATCCCCAATAACAGGAAAAACAAAACAAAACACCAACCAAAGAAACCAGGTAGAGTATCCCTGGAGGAATGGCTGATGCCAGGGCTAGGGAGGGAAAATACAAGAGAAGCCTGGGCTATGTCATTCCAGGTAGTGAGGAAGTAATCAAAGAATGACGGGGACATGCTGACCAGATGCAGAAGCCAGCTCAAGGGCTGTCAAGTTGTTGTCTGGGACAATTTGAGCACTTGGGAAAATCACAACAGCAGTAGATTGTGACCTGCGAAATCACAAGTCTCCACTGATGTAAATAGATGAACACAAAGATTCCTAAATGATGGAATATTTACATACTCCCACATTACCTGCTTTTGGGATATTTATTGATTTCACAAAAGAAGAAAGCAGCTCTATCACGGAGAAATCAGCATGACAACACATTATTCAAGTGAGCAAAGCTCAGACCTTCCACAGCGGGACCATCTGAAACCATTTGGCCTCTGCCTGGACGCAGTGAGGACGCCACACTACTCCTGCTTGATCTAGATGTGAGGAAACATCAGACAAACCCATATTAATGGACATTCTACAAAGCAGTTGCCCTGTCCTCATCACAAGTGCCAAGTTCAGTGCTGTGGTGGCTCACTCTCATAATCCCAGCACTCTGGGACACTGAGTCAGGAGGATCACAAATTCAAGACCATCTTGGGGAACTTAGTGACTTTAGTGAGACCCTGTGTCAAAATAAAAATTAAGGGCTGGGAAGTTACCTCAGTGTGAAGGCCTTGTGTTTAATCCCCAGTGCCAGAAACAAACAACAGAATGTGTCAAGGTCATTAGAGTCCAGGAAAGATGGAGGAATGTTCTAGAAGCGAAGGCTACTTGAGAGGTGGGGTAACTGCATGTAACAGGTGATCCTGAACAGGGCCCTTATCCTTCAAGGGATACGGGCAAACAGCAAAAATTGGATCAGATCTGAGGATACCATGGTAAGAGTGTGTAACCGCACATTTCATACACTGATGGATGGACTGATTCTGCAGACACTTTTGGAGGAGGAGCACATTGTCAAGAGGATGGTATATTATATCCGGAATGTATGCTCAAATAGTTCTGGATAAAAATAGTCATTCCTGTGACACTTGTAACTCTTCTATAAGCTTAAGGTTGTGTCAAAAGTAAAAGGAATACAAAATAAACATTTTACATGGCTTACATAATTTACTCCTCCCCCACCTCCAGAGCAGGCACTTCAAACAGGGCTAGGTGGATGAATGGGTAGCTGGCGGGCTGGCTGGCTGAACTTTCCAAACACAGCACCAGCCCAGAGCAAGGACCTATCTTAGCACATCGAGCTCATGTTTTATGTCAAGATTCTTCTTGTATCAGCTGTGGTTTCTGAAAGGCGCGGCTTGATGGAATGAGCTGAGAATCAGGATGTCATCTGACGCCACAGGTCCCCGCATGAGCTCTTAGCCGAGTTGGTGGAACCCTCTGAAAAGTGGGTGGGGTTCTGGCCCAGGGCTGAGGTGCTAGGCAGGCTAGTGAGGCTTTGAGGAGATAGGATCATGAGAGGCTCAAGGCAGTGAGGCTGGGTGGGGTGGGAACAAGCCAAAGTTGGTGGCTCAGGGATCCCATCCGTGGGAGATGGGGCTTGATGGGGCATGTCATGGTTTGGGTTATGTGCAAGAGATAATGATGGTTTTGTCTCTCCTGGGCCCTGTCATTTCTGAATTCTATCTGGGTTATGCCCTTGGTTTCTAACAATCTCTTTTTTCATGTGACCCCTGAAATATTAAATTAAAAATATAAAGTTTAGCAGATATTTCTTTTGGCACTAGTGATTCCTCATAGCTTTTATGATACAATGTGACCTCTTTTTTTTTTTTTTTTTTTTTTTTTTTTTTTTTTTTTTTTTTTTTTTTTTTTTTTTTGCTTTTTGGAGACAGGGTCTCGCTTTGTAGTTTAGGCTGGCCCTGAGCTCACTATGGTGCCCAGGCAAGCCGCCGTGAACTCAGCAATCCTCCTGTCTCTGCCTCCCGAGTGCTGGGATGACAGGCGTGAGCCACCACGTCCGGCATTGTGGTATGCGGTGTTGATTGTTGGTGGGGGTGTCTCCACGCCCAGCATTATATGTGGTTACCGGGGCTCGAACTCAGGTCCTTGCGCTTGCGAGGCAGGCACCGGAACCACTGAGCTAACCCTCCGGCCCCACAATGTGACCTCTTTACCACTCCGTGCCCCGGCTCATCTGTCTGAGCTGGTTCCTGTCCTCTCCTCTCTGGCCCTTGCTTACTCCTCTGCCACCCCCACCCCTTGTCCCTTTCTCTGTACACACCAAGGCCTTTGCCACCTTAAGGCCCTGCCTGTGTGCCTCCCACCCTGTCTTTGACCTGGGTGTTTCCTGCTTCTTCAGGTCTCAGCTCAAGAATCACTTCTTCAGAGGTTCTGTCCCTGACCCTCTACATTCCATCTCAGCAAGCGGCCTTCAGTCGCCTTCTGTCATTCTCCATAGCTACATTTTATTGTCCTCCCACTATTTTATTTTCTTCATTGGTACTCCGTAGTGTCCAAACCGCTCTTATTTGCATATTTCATTCTTTGTGCTCCCCACTAGAATGCCAGCTCCTTGAAGGCAGGGATTTTGCTACATTGCTTATCGCTTTATGGATAGCATGGCTCCTGGCGCAGAGCAGGGGCATAATGAATATTCTGGAATGAATAAGAGACTCTCTACAACAGTGTGCTGGATTTTTAGATAAACTGAGTGTTGGTTTTAGATCATAAGCATCTAAGTGGGCGGTGGCTAGATGGATGTGATCAGGTTATGAGGAGCATGTTTTCTGGGCGTTAGCCTGATGCTAGATTTGGGACTGGAGCACTGTGTCAGGCAGGTGAGTGAACTGGATTAATAAACTGGGTTTGGTCTGCCAGGTAAATCAGACTGCTGAGGTCAGACTGAATCCCAGATTTGGTGAAATAGGAATCCAGTTGGGCGGAGATGAGATACGTTGCGATCTGAGTAGTGTCCAACAGGTATGAGGTTACTAAAGGTGAATAATCAAGCACTCGAACGTCGCCTCTAGTTGTGGCTACCGAGACCCATAACCCCAGCTATGTCCAAACCCTTTAGGAGAGGGACAGGTCCTCTGTGCGACAAAGCAGGATCCCTTGAGCGCTGGCTGGGATGGGGCATAACGTGGATGCTGTGTGGGTTGTGAGCGCGGATTTGGCAGGTGCCTACCCGCCTGGGTTCGGGAGCCAAGCGAGGGGCCGTAGGACTCACGCCTGAGAAAAATTTACTTGGAAGCAGCTCCCAGCGGCAGACCGCAGCCCAAGCGCCGCGGGCTTCCACATCGCCCCGCCCCCAGGCCAATGGCCTTGCGAAGGCCGCCTAAGGCAGACGTGGATTGGACAGGCTGGTGCGGCGGAGGGCGCGGATTGGGCGCGCGCGGACGGGGCGGGGCTGCGTGCTCGGGAGTTTAAGCTCTCTGCCGGTGGGCGGCGCTGAGCCCTCGTTTACGAGGGCGAGAGCTGGCGGAAGTGGCGACGCTGGCGGCCCCGGAGCCTACGGAGGGCGGGAGTGACAAGCCGGGCGCTGACGGCAGCGACCCGGGGGGTGGCGTGGACGCCCGCGGCGCGGGCTGGGGCATCACCGCAGGCCTCGACCCCGAAATGGCGCTGCTGGCGGAGCACCTGCTGAAGCCGCTGCCCGCGGACAAGCAGATCGAGACCGGGCCCTTTTTGGAGGCGGTGTCCCACCTGCCGCCCTTCTTCGGTGAGCCAGGGTGGGGGGTGGGAGCTGGCCTGTTCCTTGATCATCCCCAAAACATTCCTCTCCTAAACACTCCGAGCCCTATTTCCTACGTCCTAGATCCCTCTTCCTGGCACAAACCCCAGATTCTCCTCACCCCAGACCACTTCCATATTATCTCTCCGCAAACATATCTTCGTCTTTTTCTCAAGTCCTCCGTCTCTCCCAGACACCTCACATTTTCCCTGTCGCCTAGGTGCACCCCAGTCCTCCACACCTTCACCTACAATCTCTTATCTCCCTCAAACAGACTTGCTCTGGCATCTCCCCCAGACATGCTCCAACGCTTCCTTCTAAACAACCTATCCTTTCTCTCCCCAGATTCTTCATTGCTCACCCCATCTTTCCTCCCTTCCTGGCTGGTTCTGATCCCCTCAAGGGAATAAATGAATCCTCTCTTTACTCTTCCAGCCTCTCCCTCATGGAACTTGTGAGCACTTTTCTCAGCGTTTCCACGTTCTGGAGCACTCGCCACCGCCTCCAAGGGTGGGGCCGGGCAGGGAGGGGAAGATGGAATTGCAAAAGTCTAGGGCCCTTTTCTAGGGGAAGTCACCTAAAAATTTTCCTCCATATAGGACCGGGGTGGAGTGGGGACTGTTCTGGGCAGTGATGTTATTATACTCTTAAGTGCTTGGCATGAGCCACTTCCTCATGTTGGGCTCTGAAAGAGGATGACCCCTTTGCCGCTTGTCCTGTTGAAGAGGTCTTGGGAGCACTGAAAAGTGTGTCCCGAAGCCAGTTTCAGACTCTTTGTCCTCCCCTCCCCACCCAGCCCAGGCCAGGCCCTGACGGAAAATGGGAAACAGAAGGCATTGCCATCTGCCCCTGCCCTTTGCCTCTCCCTACAGTAAAGGGCGCAACCTGAGCCTCCACTTTCGTCTTGCCTGTGGGACTCTCCCAGTGTCCTGCCCTGCTGGTTCAGTCAGGCCTCCAGGAAGATACTGGGGTCTGGGGCAGAGTCCAGCTGAAGCCCACAAACAGGCAGCACCTAAGAAGGGTTTGCACTGAGGAGATTCGATTCCTGGGGCAATCACTCGCTGTGCCCCTAGTTTGTGATCAGGCTTGTTGAGGACAGAGGTTCCTGAGAAGTGTTTATGGCCAGGCTGAGTCTATCTCGAGTTTTCCTCCGCACCTCTTGGGTCTCAGGATCCCCATCCTTGAGCTGAGGATGCTGATCTCCTTAGCTGGGGGTGTGAGTGCCAGCGGTAAGGAGCTGGGCTGGGGGGAGGGGTTTTATATATGGAAGTTCCCAGAGGCAGTTTGGGTTCTTTCCCATAGTGGATGATTAATCGGTGCTGGGTAAGTGCACCTTGCCTGGCTTACGTGTCTCAGACCTGAGAGCAAGTCTCTGTCATTTACATCCGCTGCTGTGTCCCCAGCGCCTGGAGTGGTGCCTGGCACGTAGCAGGTGCTCAGTCAATAGTGTTGAATGTATGAAACTTTTTCAGTATCTCGGCTTGAGGTAATACTGCATCTGCAGGCGAGGGGTTGGGGGCTAACTTGCTTTAGCACGGAGGAGATATTTTTGTAACCAGGTTGTATTGTGTGTTTGTTTTCTCTTTGGTACTGTATTTGCGAGTTGGAGCCAGTTGGCCCTGGACAGGGATTCACAGTCTGTCTAGGCCAGTGGTTCTCAACTGAGGACAAACTTGTCCCTTAGGAAACATCTGGTAGTGTTTGGAGACATTTTTATCTACACAACAGGGGCTACTGGATGCTCCAGGATGCTACAGCAGTGTTGCTAAGCATCCTACAGTTCAGTGTCCCCACCACAAAGAATGGCCTGGCCCCAAAGTCAGCAGTGTGGAAAAGGAGGGTCCCTGGTTCATGGCAGTTCTGCACTGGGGATACCTTTTGGATGCGACTGTCTGGGCAATTTGGGTGGAAAGGGAGAGGTGACAGCTGGAGCCTTGGAAGAATAGCATCCCCGCCTCCCACTTCCTAGGCTCTAAGGACCCTTTTTTTCTGCTGAGGTCCTGTGTTGTGGGTGTCACAGCTGAGGACAGAAGCCCCATTTAGACGGAAGCCTCAGTGAAGTTGGCCCGTGAAGAGTTAATTATTCACACACACACATACACACACACACACACAGAGCTGTGCTGACCAGGGCTGTTTACTGCTCCCTGAGAGGGAATTTTGAGCACCCTTAAAAGTGAAAGCAATAATCCACTCTGAATCTTTCTACTTTGCAGGAAGACAGATTTAAAACTTTGGTTTGAGGAAGGCTCTTCTACCCTGGCTTTTCTCCAGTGCTCTGTGTTGATTGCTATCTGCTGTCAGCTCCACTGCAGGGGCTTTGTCTACATTTGGGGAGCATCTGCTGGGTCACCCGGATGCTCTGGGTGATACATTTGTCTCTCAGGTGGAGCTGGTCATGAGTGATGGACATGAGGAGTTGGAGAGGCATTGCAGTGACAGTTTCTTTGGGACTGGGGTTTTTCCATAGTGACACTGCTGACATCAGAAGCCGGGTCATTCTTGGTGTTGGTGAGGGGCTGCCCTGTGCTTTGTAACGTGCTGAGCAGATCCCAGGCCTCCACCTGCTAGATGCCAGTAGCACTTCCTGTCCTGAAGTTGTGATCACGAAAATCATCTCCAGGAGGCCAAATCACCCCTCACAGAAAACTGTTGCTTTAGAAATAGAAATAGAGTATCGCTTCTCGGCCTTTTGGCTAAGATCAAGTGTAGAAATAGAAATAGAGTAGAAAACCAATAGCTGGGTTTTTATTTATTTTCTTGAAACAAGGTCTCACTGTGTAGTTCAGGCTGGCCTTGAACTCATTAGGTAGACCAGCCTGACCTAACTCATGGTATTCCTGCTGCCTCAGCCTCCCAAGTGCTGGGGTTACAGATGTGTGCCACCATGACTGGCCTAAAGCTGTGTTTTTAAAAAAGGGATGTAATTCTACAAGAGAGATCTATTCATTGAAGGAAGACTGAGCAAAAGGTAATAATACCTGCTATTTGTTGAACAGTTACTATGTGCTACCTTTATGTAATTAGTTCATTAATCCTCCTACAACATTTGGAATTAAATTTTGTAAGGAAAGACTGATGGATTTCAGGGTATTTTCCTTGTACACTCTTGTATATCTGTCTTTGGAAAATACACATGACCTACTTTATCTAACAATATAGCCTGACCATCTTTCCATATCAGTCATCGT
>PVIC010057606.1:0-10611 GCA_004025085.1 Thryonomys swinderianus
AAAAAAAAAAAAATTTATAAAGCTCGTGCTTGCTTCGGCAGCACATATACTAAAATTTATAAAGCTTCATATCTTTTCACTGTGTGATTTTTTTTATATCAGGGATCAAATTCATGATCTTGTCGTTGCAAGGCAGTCACTAGAACCCCTGAGCTAAATCCCTGGCTCACATGTCAGGTCTTAGGTAGGAATTTATTCTAGAGACATGTTATATTTGTACATGCTCCAGACACACATAAATAAGGTTAATAAGTGCAGTATAATTTGGAAAAACAAAATATTGGTAACAATAAAAATGGACATCAGTTTTGTATAAATTATGGCTGATGCATGCAATGGACTAATGTGCCACTATATAAAAAGCAACAAATATGATACGGGATAACCTCCAAAGCATAAGGCTTTTGTTTTTTGTTTTTCTTGGGGTAGCAGGGATTGAACCCAGGACCTTGTGCTTGCCAGGCAGGCATGGTGCCACTGAGCTACATCTGCAGCCACAAGACAAAAGTTTAAAAAAATATAGAACAGCATATATTTCTATGAAAAGTGAAATTCTCCCATCTATGTATGTGTGTACCCCTGTGTGTGTATGTATATATGAATCTAATCAAGTTGCCTGTCTAGCTCATGCTTCAGCTTTCTGTTTATTCCTTTCCTCCTTCTGTTCTTCCAGAATCTCTACTTCAACATTTGACTGGTGCAGGCATATTATCCTTATCTGTGGTCCTTTCATTCCCTGGAGAAAAGTTATCAGAGGTAAGTGGACATTAGCTTAGGTAATAATATTAAAACATAATATCTATGTGCAGTTTTGAGGAAAGACCTTCTCCTAAGTAGGGGTGAGAATGGTCAAACACAAAGGGGAGAAAGAGGCGTGTCCCCTTACACTGATTTTGCAAATACAATTCTTGTTTGATACTAAGAAACCAAAGCAGGGGTGGGGTGGAGTGGTGGCAGTTAGGAAAGACTGAAAACAAATAATTTGCATAACCCCATTTGAAAAACTACTGTGGATAAGGAGACATTGTTACTCAACATGCATTTGTTTTGTTTTGTTTTGTTTTGTTTTCTGGGAAGGATTAAGCAAGAGGGGTTGTTGGATTTAAGACCTCTCTTCCTATGAACGCGGAATCCAGGAGATTCCAGCTGCCACAGGCCCCAGCAGCCTCCCTTCCCTTGGAATTTCAGCTGGAGAAAGGGCACAGGTGAGGCTCTTCTTGGTAGTCACTTCTCTTGTTTTACTGTCATGATCCATTTAATTGCAGAGTAGGTAGATTCAAAGTGAGAAGAAGCAGCTGTATTTTCAGTGTCTTCACAGGGTTACTGCTGAGTAGAGCAGCAACCCAGGAAGGGTTAATCCGTTGGCCTTTTTATTTTTTTCTTAGCTTTTGAGACAGGATCTCGCTTTGTAGTTCAGGGTAGCTCTGAGCTCACTATGTAGCCTAGGCCGGCCTTGAACCCCCAGCAGTCCTCCTGCCTCTATCTCCTGAGTTCTGGAATTACAGGCGTGAGCCACTGTGTCCGGCTGAGTTGACTTTAGTTTGCTTTGTTGGGTGCAAATGGGCTGCAGACCAACAACATTTTGGAACCTTCTGATTTTTTCTAGAGCTCTGACTGAGAAGTGAGGGTTTATGTTTTTTTCTTAAAATTTGCTTCAGTCTTTCATATGATAATGATTCTAAGACAAACAGAAATGCAGAGCCAGGCTGTCTTTGAAATTCCAAACCTCAGAATTGGTGTTTTTGATGCTGTTTGTTTCACTTCAGCACAATGAGGCTCTGCATGGGCCTCGTTCTCTGTTCCTTGGTCGTGGGCGTCAGCAGTGATGGCTGGTATTCCTTCTTCAAGGAGGCTGCCCAAGGTAAGGAGCCTGGAGCTTGGTGGATACACCTCAGTCTTCACAATGCACTTAAGCAGAGGCTACATACCGGCTGGATGTGGACTATCCTTGGAGAAGCCACAGATGGCTCAGAGTGTGTTTCTGGGCCCTTTTCTTCTCTCGTGTTGGTCTCTCAGCACCTTTCCACGGGGTCTCCCTACCAAAGGGCACAGATAATTTGGGCCCAGCCTCTACTGCTGCTGTTGTGTGAGGAGAGGTGAGGATTCCGGGGTGAGCCTCATTTTGTGGGGGCTCACAGATGTTTCCCAGCCTTAGAGTGCAGCTGTGAGTTTAATATATCCCCAGAGGATGATGAGCTCAATTAATGATAAATCCCACTGTGTCCCAGGCAAATGGCCAGTGACTTGGATGAGAGCTCATGGAAATTCAGCCCTACAATGGGAATTGCAGCACTGCAGTACAAAGGGCAAATTCTCATCTTTAGCCATGTGGGACTAAGATAAGGCCAGGAAACTGGGAACTGTCTTTCCTCATGGAATATGAAGCTTACTGGCCTGTTAAGAAGATGGGAAAATTATGTTGTCAGGTTTTATAATCCTTACAATATCATGTGTTGTGATTAATTTTGCTTTGAAATTTTATATATTGAAGTTGAAAATTTCTAAATTTCAATTTTGACCACAAATTTGTGTGTGTGTGTGTGTGTGTGTGTGCGTGTTGCTAGGGTCAAACACAGGCCCTCTTGCAAATTAGGCAAGGACTATACCACTTGGGGTCATTCCAGGACCTCATGTGCTTTTCAGAAATCATAGACTGTAAATAAAAATTTAAAACAAGAAGAGTTTTGCTGAGTAGCTGCTGAGTTTTTCTCCATAAAGAATGTCTCCTTCCTCATATCAATGTATATCAGAATCTGTTGTGTGGTCTACCAGCATTTAAACCCCCTGAGAGTGTTTGTTGTAAACTCCTGACCCTCTTCTCCCAGCTCTGAGACCGCATATCTGTGGGAGGGGAAGCGGAGCAGAAATCCATTTGACCCATCAACAAGAAAGACTGTCAGAGTTTGGTGTTGTGCAGGAAGTTTGGTGTCGTGCAGTAGTAGAAGCGGTCAGGTGCATCAAGAAAGCTCCTTCTGAGCTATCTGAAAAGCACTGTCTGAATATCAAACATGCATCTGAAAAAGAACAGTCCTTAGAGATAAGAAGTAAAGAGCCAGAATAATTAATATACTGAAATAGCAAGAAAGGAGATACAGAATAATTAAAACTGTCCATTGGAACTTTTCTTTTGGCCCAGTGAATTGGTTTAAGGGAGTCCTTGAGATGCAAACCATTGTAGGAGGCAAAAAATATTTAGTGATTGAATCCCACAAACAGAACTGGCTTAGGCTTGTTTTAAACAGCTTGTTTCCACTATTCTTTGTTTTTATTTTTAAATTGTTATTAGCATTTTTTGTGGAACCAGTGATTAAACTCAAGAACTTGCACTTGCCAGGCAGGCAGTGGCTACATCCTCAGCTTCTCTTTTTTTTGTTTTTTTTTAATTTTTTTTTTTTTTTGAGACAGGGTCTTGCTTTGTGGTTCAAGCTGGCTCTGAGCTCACTATGCAGCCCAGGCAAGCCTTGAACTCAGCAATCCTCCTGTCTCTGCCTCCTGAGTGCTGGGATTACAGGCATGAACCACCACACCCGGCACTGTGGTATGTGGTATTGATTGCTGGTGGGCATGAGTCTCCACGCCCAGCATTGTATATGGTTTCTGGGAATCAAACTCAGGACCTTGCGCTTGCAAGGCAGGCACCGGAACCACCGAGCTAACCCTCCGGCCCTTTTTTTTTTTTTTAAAGTTATTTATTTATTTGATACCAGGAATCAAAAGCAGGATCTTGTGCTTGCGAGGCAGGTGTGGTGCCACTTGAACAATATCTTGGCTCCGCTATTCTTTATAAATCCAAAAATAAGATGTAATTTACATACAGTTAACTATATCAAACAAACTTTTCTCTCTATATAACCACCCCTTTGACCACCACGGAAGGAAGATTCGAGCATGCGGCATCCCACAACGGGGTGTCTCATACCTTCTCCTGGTTAATCACCCACCAAAATCAATCCCTCTTCTCAATTCTCTCTCTATACAAAAGTTTTCTTTGCTTTTGATCTTTGAATAAAAGAAAAAGACACTTTGTCTTTTGTATTTGTCTCTCTTTCACTGAACATTAGGACTGGAAGTTTCTTCCATATCGCGTGTACCACTCCTTTGTTCTTTCTTATCGCCCCAGAACAAAAGCATTGCTGCCATGTGTGACCGCTCAGCTTTCTTCTTATTAACAGTGGCAGATGCACTTCTCTTTCTCTTCTGGCTGCGTTCTTCTCCACCTTCCGTCCTCCACCTTCCATCCTTCTCTGTACACGGCACATACAGACCCACCTCAGACAGCCCAGGATGCCACAGCTGCCAGTCAGGCCCATGCAAAGTACCTTCCTTAGTTACCTAGAGGAGCCCACTTGAGGAAAGAACTTTGCTCTGCATGCATGATTTCAAAAAAATTGTCAGTGGTCGAAAATCTGAAAATCAGTAGAAAATTTTCCTTCTTCCACTTTTCCAATGTGTCACCAGATTTGTTCTGTCATGTGCTTTCCTCTCCAGGGTCGTGGGACTTGTGGAGAGCCTTCTGGCACTTGCAAGTAGCCAGTTTCCCAAACTCAGAGAGATACTTTCACGCGCGGGGGAACTATGATGCTGCCCAAAGGGGACCCGGGGGGGTCTGGGCTGCGAAAGTGATCAGGTAACGCAGCTCCTGGGGCGCCAGAGAGGGGCTGCAGAGCGGCTGTGCCTCACCCCTCCTTCTCTGGGCTCTCCTTCTCCTGTCTCCGCTCCCAGGGCCGGGTGGTCTGCAGGCCCTGAGCAGGAATTGCAGGGATATGTCTTCTCTCACACTGAAGAACAAGTGGGAGCTCAGGAGGGTGCGGAGAGAAGCAGCTGATTTAGGTTTTGGCTGGAGAGGGCTGGGATTTTAGCTTGTCTGTCCCCAGGACTTCTCCAGCCTCCTCCGTGCCGTTTATTGGCTGGGGGTGGGGGTCAGTGATGGCACAGAAGCGTATGAAGAGATGGGGCTGTCTCAAGTGCTAGATTCATCTCCTCTCCTTTCTTTGCGTTTCAGCAATGCCGGGAAGTATCTTCAGGGCGTTATAAACCGGTTTTATTATGGAATGAGCAGCTATGGATCAGAAAACATTGAGTCTAACCAGAAAGCTGAGGAATGGGGCCGTCACGGCAAAGACCCCAATCACTTCAGACCTCCTGGCCTGCCTGAGGAGTACTGAACTTGCCGTTCCCAGTGTGCCTGGGCTGGGCTGGGAGCCACACGCCTTTCTCCCTGACAATGTCAGTGGGCCTTGTGCCCCAGGAGCTGGTACAGGACCCTTAAGAAGCCCAATCTATATGTGTCAAAGAATTTGTTGGTGGAAACTGGGAATATCGAGACAGACTCTCTGGGAAGAGTGATCACCCGGTGTTATGCAGAAGCTAAACAGCCCCTGAAGATGAGCCCATGATGGAGGTGGCATAGCAACCCTCTAAATGATGTGTGTTTGTCGGCTTTCCATTGCTGTGTCAAAATACCTGAGAATAATAATTTAAAGGAAGAAGGTTTGTTTTGGCTCATGGTTTTAAAGGTTTAAGCTTATGACAGGCTCTTTTCATTGCTGTGGGCCTGAGGTGAGGCAGAACATCATGATGGTGGGAGTGTGTGGCAGGACAAAGCTGCTCAGCTCATGGGAGCCAGAAGGGGGCTTGTTCACCTTCTGCTTTTGTTCCACCTAGAGCTCTGCCCCATTAGATGGCACTACCCACATTCAGTGTGGGCCCTCCACTTGGTTTGCTGTCCCATGCGTCAATGTTTTCTGCAAAACATCCTTGCAGACCCAGTATCACCCAGTACACCACAAGTGTGCTTTACTCATTTCCTAGGTGTTTCCGATTCAGTCAAGTTGACTGCCATTTTGGAGTTCCTTTCTTTTCTTTTTTACCTTTATTGGTGCATTTTAGGTATAAATTATGACCAAATTCATCATTGAGAATTTGTACCTGTATATGATATATCTCGATTCTAATTTTTTTTTTTTTTTTGAGACAGGGTCTCGCTCTGTAGTTCAGGCTGGCCCTCAGCTCACTATGTAGCCCAGGAAAGCCTGGAACTCAGCAATCCTCCTGCCTCTGCCTCCCGAGTGCTGGGATAACAGGTGTGAGCCATCACGACTGGCTCTGTGGTATGTGGTATTGATTGCTGGTGGGCGTGAGTCACCACAACCAGCATTGTATGTGGTTACCGGGATCGAACTCAGGGCCTTGCACTTGTGAGGCAGACACTGGAACCACTGAGCTAAATCTCCGGCCCAGGAATGCTGTTTTACAGAGCTAGTTCCGCTAGTTCCTACTCAAGCTCAGACATCTGAGACAAGGCCTCAGCTGTTTGTACTCCAGCTACCTTTGATGGAATCACCACGCTGGTCCTCCCTGAAATAACAGATGACAGGCACTTCGGTGCCCTCCAAAGGGAGGCGGTGTGACCGGCACTGTGAAATCAGCTCCAACAGAAGAGGAACTGAAGATGGCTCACAGGGCTGGCTTCTCTGGCACAGCCTTGAGATGCCTCTGTCACTGTGCACCTGATATAATTCGATACATTTTCAGGGAAAACATTATTAGCACAAAGAATTTATTGTAATTTGTGCCTTATAAGTGTGTTGGGCAGATGAGATGGGGTTGCTCTTTTCAACAGTTTCGGTGAATCCAACATTTGGTGGTTTTCTGTTTATGCACACAAGTGATCGAGTCATTCTGCCAGGCACTTGCACTCAAAATGGAGTCACTCAGGCCAAGGCAGAGCCTGGAGGCTGCCGTTCCATATACCACGGGGACACTCAGAGCAGCCTCCTCACCACAGTCCTCCTCCGGGTCACTAATTGAGGGCAAGTTCTGTTTCCTCCCCAGTTGTTACACACCATCCTCCAACATTTGTGCTATCAGAAGTGATTCACTTGCGCTGGTCCCAGAGGTGGCTTCTCTAGGATCTCCAAGTTCTCCATTGCAAAGCCTACTTCCTCCTCTCCCAGCAGCTATTCCCGGCAAGAACATCCTGAGCTCTTACTCCCTGGGCTGGCCCTTATCTGCCTGATTGCTTCCTCAGACCTCTAGCACGAAGTCCCACTGGGCAGGGACCAGGTCTGGTGTCTTCCCTCACTATCTCTGCCATGTCATACACTTAGCCTTCTATTACAGACAGCTGAGTTAGGTCGAAATTCACAGGCGGTTAGTCAGGGTCTGGCCCTCCAGGGAGACAGTGCACACAATAAGAACACATCCCAACTGTGGCTGGAAGCATGTCTGTTGAAGGGCAGGCCTCCAGATAAAGATGGAATGACAGGCCCACATGCCTGCCTGAGGGGTAAACGATAACTTGAGATTGTGCTGTGATTGGCACCCCCTGGTCCAGTAAAGTCCAGATAGACATCAGTCTCCCAGGTTGATGACCAGGGCATGAATAGCCAGTCACCTAAATGAGTCATTAGAGCACCATTTCCTTTCCAAAAATGCCTTTGTTTTTTCCATGTACTCTCTTTCTCTCTCTCTTTTTTTTGATGGTACCAGAGATTGAACTTGGGCCCATGTGCTTCCAAGGTAGGTACGGTACCACTTGAGCTAAATCCCCGGCCCCTGAGCCAATTCCTTCTTCTATAAGAAAATCCAATCATCTTGGAGTCTTTTCCTTTTGGAAAAAGGGCAAGGATGGGACAGGGAGGAGACATGGATTCCAATCCCACAGTAGCACCTGAGTGAAATTTCCTCCCACAGAGTCTCACTACTTCACAGGGTAAAGCACAGTCTGGCTTTTCTTTAACACACACCCTCCCCGCACTCGTGTAGTACAGCCCAGCTCTCTCTGCTTTCATCCAGGTCTACTATTCTGACAAGTCAGGAGCTAGTGGGCCATTTTCTGCTCATCCTTACACATGGCATTTCTGCACGACAGGGAGCAAATTTCTATACTACTGTCCAACACTCCTAGATGGTAGCAGTCTCCAAATGTAACCTGCCATGTGATCGTCACTACGACTGGTCACGAATCCAGGGCTGGGTCCATCCACACAGATGCTGAAAGTCGTGTTTTTCTGAGTCGTCTGTCTTCCTTTCTAACCACACTGGCCTGAGGTCCCAGCTTTATTCCGAACTGTCCCTTGCTGTGCAGTCAGCTCAGCTATTTCGCTTACGCTGCATTTTCACCTTCTTTACACAATCACACCTGTTTTTCCAATATCGATTAGCCTTCGCAGCAGACTGTCAACACAACATTGTGCAGAGAGAGAAAATCCTGACTTGCTATGCGTGGGAAAGTTGCCAGATTGCACAATCTGGGAAAAATGGATTTCAGGAGAGAAAAACACTGAGGTTCTGGGTGCTATGTCCTGGCCAGGCATGATTGTGCAAGAGAAAAGAGAAGTTGGCCTCACTAGCAAAGTGGTGGTGGTATAGCCCTGGCCACATCTGCACAGCAGTCGGCACGGGCAGTCGGCTTCACCCGGAACTCAGCAGAGCAGACTGGAAGTTTCCAGCCCTCTCGCTTTTTGGTGGTTCTCTCTCTGCAGCAGAATTCTCGATCTTTCTACACTCTTCTTGCTTCTACTATTCTGATGAATAGAATTTACTGGATGTAAAATTTTTTAGGGTAGATTTTGTTGTGTGCTTCTCTATGGATGCAGAGATAGGTAAAGCTGGGTGATATTTACTGATTTTTAACCCATCTCATACTGCAGAAAGGTACATCAGTCACAGAATCTCCAAATGTCTCTTTGAAGGCTTCCTCCGCAGGGATGACGAGGAATGATTAAGATGCAAAGTGATTTATACTAACCGTCCACAGTGTGATTCCCTCAGACTCTGGGATGCTAATGAGGTGAATGAAAATGGAAATCCTGTCATTATGGCCACACAGAGGTGTGTTTGTGGATAAAATCAAGTCAGGGTTATCTTCAGAAGCTGAGAGAGGTCAACATTACCAAGTGCAAACCAGACATGTAGCATCCTGTGTTCTTTCCTTCACTCCACAGCAGGATGAAGCTTTCTATTGGATTTATTCTCTGCCTTTTGGTTGGAGGTGTTGGTGGCCAAAGCTGGTTGTCAATTATCAAGGAAGCTGCTCAAGGTAAGGGCCCATGGGAATGGGGCAGGAGGCTGTACCTGGCTGGCTCAGTGGTTCACCCGAATGGCTGCCACATCCCAGCCAGCAAATAGTTTGAATCATAGCAATTCTCTGTAATTCCTTGGCCATGTGAGGCTCTCTTAGGAGGATTCCTTGGCCTGGGACTATAAAATTTTCAGGTAACCACTTTTTAGCTAGAGTGGACTAGGTTAGGAATTCAGGTGTGGGATCTCTCTCTTTTTTTTTTTTGAGACAAGGTCTTGCTTTGTAGTTCAGGCTGGCCCTCAGCTCACTATGTAGCCCAGGCAAGCTTCGAACTCAGCAATCATCCTGCCTCTGCCTCCCGAGTGCTGGGATTACAGGTGTGAGCCACCACGCCTGGCACTGTGGTATATGGTATTGATGGCTGATGGGCGTGAGCCACCACGTCCAGCACTGTATGTGGTTACTGGGATCAAACTCAGGGCCTTGCGCTTGTGAGGCAGGCACTGGAACCACTGAGCTAAATTTCCGGCTCCGGTGTGGGATCTCTTAATATAAACAATACTCTCCTGTCCCCTAGGGGGAATTCGGGACAGCTTGTTTCTATGTTTGCAGAAGCCATGAAGGGGGTGCATCAAAAAGGTGGACCAAGCTACTATTTGTGGGAAGCTGATCACAGACAATACAGCCCCCCCCCCCACATAGTCGTGGTGACAACCAGGACTGAATTCATTCTTTTTGTCCTTTCATCCTGTGAAGTAGACTCATGGAGAAACTGAGGCACACAGAGCTTCAGATACCCAGCAGTTTCAGAGCAAAGCAGATTCAACCCACTTAGAGCTGCTTCTCAGAAATTTCTGTCCTGCTTCCAAAACAAGAGTAGGGCTTTGTGAGCGCATCCTATTTTTTTTTTTTTTTCAGACAGGGTCTCACTTTGTAGTTCAGGCTGGACCTGAGCTCACTATGTAGTCCAGGCAAACCTGGAACTCAGCAATCCACCTGTCTCTGCCTCCCAAGTGAGCGCATCCTATTCTTGATCTGAGTCATGGCCGACAGCCAGGATGGGATGCCTTTGGAGGCAGCTCCAGCTCCTCCGTCCACACTGAGGACACAGAGCGCCCCATCACCCCCTGATGGAAGCTCTCGTGGGCCTGAGGTGTGGCCAGGAGCCCAGAGCAAGGCGACTGTACCCCTGGGCTGCATCGGCAAGACTGTCCTCAGAATGCACACTTAGAAGTTCAGGGGTTGGGCTGGGATGTGGCGCAGCGCAGAGCGCTCGCCTGGCGCGTGGGAGGCTTCAGGTGCAGACTGGGATGGTCCGGGCTTCTGCGTGGCTGCTCGTGGCTGCTTCCAGGGTTCGTGCTGATCCTGGGTAAGTTCTCACTCACCCAGCTAAGCATTCCCCATGTCCCTGGGCCCTCGTGCGGGAGAGTCCCGTGCGGGAGAGTCCCGGGCCAGGGGCGCTTTGTGGGATGCGGTGCCGCTGTCCACTCCCTGTCCCAGCCGAGTCCCAGCTGCGGGGCTGCGTGCTCAAGACAGCACCTGGTTCATTTTTTTTCTTTATTTCTGTTTTTTTTTTTTTTTTTTTT
>PVIC010057607.1:0-10613 GCA_004025085.1 Thryonomys swinderianus
AAAAAAAAAAAAAAAGAGTAGATGTATACCCTACTTTCAGTTGCCCCAGTGATCTTTTCCCATCCCTAGAATGACTCTGGATTATTATATTTGACAGAGATAAGCAACATTGCCAGGATGTATGCAGTTTTGATACATGGGGCTTTAAAGAGAGAAAAGGAAATGTAGTCTAGAGGAAAATTATGCCCTTGGTGTGAAAATATCAGGGTTCCCATCACCTAATAAGCTTCATTATAAAATTAGAGAGTGGCCTTTGAATTAACTGAGCCCTCTGTTTCTTTATCATATACAAAATGAATTAATTAAAACATGTATACATATTTTATTTACCACCAAGAAAGAAAAAACATAGCCATTTATAATTACATCACTGGTTATAAAATATGTCTTGATTGCAAAGATGTCGATATGAAAGAGAAAAGTGCCTCTTAGAATCAATGATAATATCATTGAGGGGTAGGGGTAAAATGTACTTCTGTAAATAGTTGTTATGGCTTCTGTCTAGATTCCCACCATCACCATCAGCCTCATGCAGTCACAGGTGGAGCTTTTCAGAGGTGTCTGCATCTAGAATGTGATGCAGGGATTGTGCATCTCTCAGATTATTCATAGTGCAATACTGAGCATGAATGCTACCTGCCCTAACAACCAGTAACCTTGATAAGATGCAAGGAATAGAGAGAAGATGGCTTGCTGCTGTTGTCACTCGCAGCTTGCTGCTTCTTTGCTGCTTTGCTGCCTTCCCTGAACTGTTTCTCCTCTGTGGCGGCCCCTGCCATGCCATTACCTTAGAGGCAGCCAACAGTAAACTGAAATTTCTACAAACTGTGAGCTACATAAACAGTAAACAACCAGGCAAAAATCAAGGCCAATTTGTTTCTAATACTCCTATTTTTTTCCATTACACCACATAGACTCCTTCCGGATTTTAAACACCAGCTCAAGCCCGACCACCCTCATGAGACTTCCTTCTTGACAGCCCACACAGATGTGCCAGAATCTTCCTGTTGTCTATTTCCTTCCTGAACTATATTATTTACTGAGACATTCACCAGCTGTTCTAAGTGTGCACATATATTTCTTCAACCAATGTATAAATACTTTTTGGACAAATATTATACCTTTTACTGGGCTTTGGGATTACCTATGCCTACAGGCAGCAGAAGAAGTTTTTGTTTTATCCTCACAGGCTGGGAGTACAGGAAATCAGCTGTTTGAGGAAACTCCTGAACTATGTTCCAGATAAGAGACATTTTTGGTGACACTAGGCTACAAACTCCAAGAAGCATCAACCAGACCATTCTCGCTCTTAATTGGGTTGTCCTTGCAAGCAGTGTTATGAACTCCATGTCACTAGTAATAGACGACTAACAAACATTAAGGGCTTAAAATGTTTCCTAAGCTCTGCACTTGCTCCCTAAGCAGACTGTCCAGAATAATTTTCTTCTTTGTACACAAAATGCCACTGTGGAAGTAAAGTTAGATTTTCCCACTGAAATTTCTCAGGACATGAATTCTTAAGTGATGATATGTATTATTAGTTTTGTTTTGTTTTGTTTTGTTTTGTTTTGCAGAACCTAAGCCACATCTGACATGCTCAAGAGACACTCAGAGAAATGGATTCACCCCACTGGGTTATCAGTTGATCATTTAGTACACTACTTGCCTAACTTACTACCAGACAGTGGCAAAGCACAGAGAGGAATTTGATTATCATTATTTGCATGACATATACAGTACTTTTCCATCAAAGAGTTCCAGGTTCTTGTAAGGAATATTTAACAAGCCATGTTAATTTCTGGGCCTCTAGAATTATATAAATCAAAAATAAAGGCTGCACAGGAGTATAAAGAAAAGGCAAAGGGTAAGCTAAAAGGAGATCAGATACAAACTATAGAAGCAGGTAAAAGAAAAAACTCAAGTCCTCAAGAGAATAAGAATTATGTTCTACCTTCCTGAATCCAACAGTACTCTACAAACAGTATAACTAAACACTTACAGAGTTACATTAGCCCCTAACATTTAGGTCAGAGGTAATTTGTTCAGTTTGACACAAGATTTCAGGGGACCCTCCACTTCTGCTGGTTCTACAATCTGTGAATTCAATTAACCCTGTATAAAAATATTCAGTAAAAAGAGCACACCTATCTGGTTCACCTACGTGGGTGTGCTGTTGCATGCTTCTAATCCCAGCACTCCATGGAGGCTTAAACAGGAGAATCACCCAGAGTTTGAGGCCAGCCTGAGCTACAGAAGGAGTTCAAGTTCAGCCTGCTCCACAGAAAGAAAAAAGATTGCTGACCCGAGCATGTACTCTATTATTATTGTCATTCCATATGGTATAACAACTATTTTTGTAGCATCTCCATAGCATTAAATATTCTAAATAGGCTAGAAAATATTTGAAGTATACAGGTGGATATAGATAGGTTATATGCAAGTACTACACCAATTTATATAAGAGACTTAAGCATGAATGACTTTTGACATCCATAAGGGAATCTAGAACAAATTCCTAAGCTTCCAAAGGATGACTGCATTTGATGTAAGAAATAGGAGTGGAAAGTTTTTCTTCATGGTCACAGTGTGTTAAAAGTTGAAGACTACACATGAGGAATTCTTCACATGAACTCAAGATAAAGGGGCTCTTTTCTGGTTAAACAGAAGTCAGCCAGAGTAGAGAGCATAAATCTCTGAAACACTAGCATTTCTAGTCTAAGGATAAGAAGACCCCCAGAGTGACCATCTTCAACCTCATTCTCTTGAGAATTTTACTTTAAAAATAAAAACCCTTTCTATCAGTTTAAGATTTTCCATAGAATGTTTCCCTGTTTTTTATTATAATTCATTCATTTCATATAGAAATAATATATATGTTTATATGTTTACACACAAAATAAGCAGAAGTTTATTCAGTGAAAAGCAGAGGATGATGAAATCATACAGTGCTATCATTTTCTGGTTATTTGATTTACCCATGCATACATACATATGTACACATACTCACAAGCACAAACACAAACACATAACTTTTCATTAAATATGTAAACCCAGTTTCTAGCTTGAACATTTTTATCATGTTCTACTTTATATTCTGTATATGTCTTTTAAAGACTATTTCAACTCTCAATATCCCAATCCACTAATCATAGCCATGTAAGGGTGTATCACTTCAGAAAGGTCTCTTTAATCACATGCAGTTCTCATTACCAATACTACTCTTTCCAAAAAAATGCCAAGAGAAAAGAGACAAGCTGAAGAGATTTGGCAAGACTTCTCTGGTTATTTGCAAGAGATAAATGTTTCCTTTACCTCATTAATTCAGATCTTTTGGCATAGGAAACATGTATTATCCTTACAGTTTATCAGAATCCTCAAAAAATCCTGGAGATTTTTGTGAAAAAACCTTAATGGCTCAGACTATAAACGGCAAACAAAGAATCCTCCCAGCTGGCATCTGTAACTTGCTAGAGCCATTCATGGCCTATTACTTTCCAGATGAAAATCAAGCTGGAAGATAAAATGGGAAAAATTTCACAAAAAGCCACGTAATCTCTAGATATATTTGGGAGCAGCTTAATTTCCATTTTCCTAGGCTTTCGACGTTAACCATACAATGTTCATTTGTGAATGGAAAGCCATGCTTGCATGATAAATAACAGACATTTTGTACCAAAGGATGAGATACACAGTGTCCACCTTTTAACCATTCATGTATTCTTTCAAAAATGTACATAAATTATTTATGATGTACCCTTCAAGATTTGGAAGATGTAAGGAAGAATAAGTTCACTTACTATCCCCAAAGGATTCTTAATATATAGAAAAAAATCTGTTTTGGTCAAAACAAGCAACTCTTATTAACAAAATAATCCTCTCCAGTCAGCTTTTAAATCCATACCAACAAATGGTTTTGTATTAAATGTCATCCATGGGTTCTTGAATTTAACTGGACAGGGAGAATCCACCTATCCATCTTGAAAGCTATAATTTACTACTTTGCATACAAGTTTATTGAAATGAAGATAAGAAAGAACAATTAGTGGAATCATGAGTTTTCAGTTTTATCAGTATATTAAAGGATATGTAGAATATTTTAGAAAAATAATCCTGAAGAAATATGACCTATCCACCTTGTACAGAAGTCTTAAAAGCAAGCCTTGATTGAATTTAATTCAATAGGCAATAGCTACTACTGGAAGTTTTTTAGTAGAGTTAAAATTTAAAGAATAATTTGTCAGTAAATTACCCATATTTTTGTGAATTATGAGCAGGTAATCAGAAGTTAGAGCAACCAGTTAGGAAGATGTTACTGCATTTTGATAAACAGTAATAAAAGCAATTTGATTGGCTTGGAATCACCTAGTGAACTAGTAAAGCATATTTCAGACTCTTTTCCAAGGATCATGGAAGTACGCCTGAGTAGTATATCCCACCACTGGAGCCTTTCTTCTGGACCCTGTTCTGCTTCCCAGCCACAATGTAGTAAGCATCTCTGTGCCCCTCGACCCCCCTGCCATGATATCCTGGCCTTGGAGCCAGGTAGCCATGGACTGAACTTCTGAAACTGTGAGCCAAAAAACTTTCCCCTCTAAATTGACATTCTAGGGTATTTGATCACAGTGATGACAAAAATTACTAATAACATCTTAATCTAAAGCAGTAACGAAGAGAAGGGGAAAGTGGGCTTAGTTTTCATCATGTTAATTTGAATTCAAGTCAGTAGCTATCGTTCAGGGAAGATTTGTAGCCAAAGACTGGAATTGCATGTCTGCAACAAGTCACTGTCATGCCAAGTTGAGCATGTTTTCAGGGAACTGATATGTTGACCAACATGAGTTGGTATCATCATCTGGGGAAAATTATAGCTAAGGAAACAAACAAGAAGGATCAAGAAGAGAGGGCTTCTTCATTTGGGAAAAAGGAAGAAAATCAAAGGGCACATTTTTGATAGTACCAGAAGAGCCATAAGAGGTCAGGGAGCAAGCAGTGTCCAAATCATCTGAAATGTTGGGGTGTGGCCCCCAGGGTACCTTACACAGTAGGAAGGGGAGCGAAAAACCTGCATGGGGTCACTAGAGTCATAGACGATCCCTCTATGATTATGAAAGATAAACTGGAGTAGAATTTTGAGACTAGGATCCAGATTCCAAGGAGGTTTGGGTGGCAGGTGCAGAGCTGGGGTTTTTCTCAGTAAATGGAAGGACAGAGATGACATCAGGAACAAGGGCCCAGGGAGGCTTATTCCTTTGTCTTTCTCACTTTTCTGTTTCCAATTGTTGGGGACCTGAATGTGTTTGTTAGTAGCTTCATCAGTTCCAGAGAACACACAGACTTAAAATTTAAGTACAGTAATTTTTAGGGCAAAATCCCAGGAGAACCAAGTGAGAATGAGATTGGGAAGAGCACTGAAGAAGTACAGAGATGTTTCTTGTCCTAAAATTAGAAAAACAGAGCAGGAAATAGATAAAGACATTCAAAAATACTCAAGAGAAGAAAGCTCCCTTGCTCATTTGGCAGAATGGCTGAGATACTCCTGCAGTCCAAGGATGATGGCTTACAGAACATGGGATGGCTTGAATTCATGACTCCATGGAATGTGTGGGGAAACTCAAAAGAGAGAAGGAAAAGTCCCACAGAGCAGGGTAGAAAGCCACTTGCAAACACTGAGTCTATTATACATTTTCATTTAAAGCTCATTGCACTTCCATTTACTCTGCGGACTGTCAACTGCCTGTGAACAGGAGGAAAAAAAGCAAAGTGACTAAGCAGAGCCGATTGCTGCTGCATGCTGCCGACTCCCGGTCTTTGCAGTTGATGGAAACAGCAGAAGTTCAGAGGGTCAGAGAGACCAAAAATGACAGCAAGAATGTTGTTGAAATTTGTAGCATTGAGGCCCCTCTGGAGGAAGGAGACCCAGAGCCCAGAATCAGTCAGCTACATGGTGTCTCTGAATAACAAAAGTGGGAGAGATAGGTGCTGGTAAGGTCAAGTTTTACAATTCTTCCTTCCTAAATTTACTGCAGAGAGGCACAGGGAGAATTTCCCCTTCCTTGTGAGGGAGACACGCTTGGATATCCAGACTAACCCAAGGGAGCATTCCTTCATTCCCCTAGGACAGCTCCAGAGGATGTACTTTGCAGCCTTCTGAGTTGGCCAAGCAGAAGCTTCCCCACTAAACACCGATGTTTGCTCTACCAAGACAGCTTATTACTACCAAGATGGCTCCAATAGAAACACCATCTTGTTACTCAAGAAGCAAAGCTCTCTGGGCCATGGTGGGCCTGCATCTAACCATATATGTGAAAAGGATTTTTCACCCAGGAAACTTTGTGTTCTCTTTATACTTGCAGCATTTTCTGTAATATCCCTTCAGCTGTGAGGATTATGGTACACACTACAGTGAAATAAGTCTTCTACCAACAAAGAAATGACTTGTTTCATTAGTTTTCAGTTATTATTTAGCTGAACAAATATTAAATTCAAGAGGATACATAGATGCCTGGTACACTTGAATAAAGGTTTTTTTGAACATAGCAGTCAAAGTTGTTTACTCTTGCATTAAAAAGATAATGTAGCTGAGCAGAATTAACCCATTTGGAGATTCCCGGGGAAACTACAAAGTCATTCCTCACAAGCCAACTTCACTACTCTCACACAATTAGATACTGGCAATGAGAGAGCATGTTATTGCTCTTATGGTTCTGAACTGCAGAGCCTTCAAATAAATCTAATTACCACTTAGATAACCAAAGCAATGTGCTTTTAGGGCAAATAACCTACTTGGCAGAAAAAGTTATTTCATGTAGAGGATGCTATAAGATGAGATTTATCCAGCCCACCCTTCCTCCACCCACTAACTATCACATGGAGCTGGCTGCTTGGCTATTGGCAGGACCCTTTCTTAGGAGCAAGAGGATGGATGTCTTCCAAAGGCAGCCTTCAGGGCATGATGTGGATCAGAAGCTAGGGCAGAAATGTGCAGAGCCCAGAAGTCAGTGGGGGACCTTCTGCTCTGCAGCCATGAGTGGCGACTGATCATGGAACCAGAAGAGGTAGCTTTAGCTGTAGCCCAGAAACTGCTGATGGCAGTTTTCTGATCACTGTATAAGAATTTTGGAGAAGGCAAATTGCTTTAAAGTACTTCAAAAGATAGTTCTGTGCCTGAAGGGGAACCAACTACATTAAAGTTCTAATGTCAAAGACTTTCAGAGTCTAGTGGATCAATTGCTGGCTCCCGGTAAGCACTACCCAGTCCAACCCCGACCTTGGTTTAAGCTGTTCTCTCCATTAAAAGGGTCTCCTGCACAATTTCAGTGTTCAACATGGATCTCAGTATTTCCAAGGCCACAGCCTCAACAGCTCCATCTCTGTTCCTCTCTGAAACCTTTCTGTCACTTGTTTTTTGCATTCATCTGTCCCAATTGTGCTCTATAAGGGTCTGTAATGCTAATGTGATAACTAGACTGCACCTGATGAATCTCTTTTCCATTGTGGAGCATCAAACACTTCCATCCCATGTCTATAGACGACAAATATTACCTTTAAAATCACCAAGTAGCCAGGCGTGGACCACACGCCTGTAATCCCACCACTCAGAAGGCCAAAGCTACATTATGAGTTCAAGACTAGTCTGAACTATAGAGCAAGACCCTGGCTCAAAGGAAGTATGAAAACAACAAAAAACAACAAAACATCACCAGGTAGAACATTAAAACTCCTCTCAGTTAGGTTGGGGATTTAGCTCAGTGGTTCCAGTGCTTGCCTCGCTAGCTCAAGGTTCTGAGTTCAATCCCTAGGACCTCAAAACTAAATAAATGATAATAAAATCTAAATTTGAAAGTGGAAAAAGAAACAAAATTTAAAACTCCTCTCACTTAAAGAGCACGATTACATAAATACCCACAATGTACTAAGTGTCCTTCTTGGTATTTGAAAGTAATGCAAAAAGAGACACCATAGGAGCAGGAGAACTAGATGAACTCTTTTGTTTATGGCCTGCAGTTCTTCTACATGATTTGGACAGAAATTGTGAATCCACAGAATACAGCTCTACATGACATGACAACAGATAGTGCTGGACTCTGACAGTGAACACAGCCAGCCGCTGCTGAAGCTTGACTCTACCAAGTGCTGGCTGCTGGTCTCTGGAGCCCTTCAGTGTTCACAGACATTAGTGTTTATTGCTCTATCTTTTGAAGTGATAGTTCTATCCACACTACCAGGTTGAGAGTCCAAATAGATTTACAGGACTTCTGGAGCCCACACGACCTGGAAAATATCTCAGAAGCAGGTTTACAGGAGACCAAAGTGAGTCTTTCATAGCCCTGTGCTACAGCACAGGGGTCAGGACCCAGGAGGGAGCCATCCTTGACTGACAGCTACAAGTAGCTGGTGAGCACCCCTTACACAGCAGCTACAAGCCACCTTCAGTGAGAGACAAGTGGCACTGTGAATGTTGGGGATCCAAATGAGGGGCCAGGTCCATCTGTTGCTGTTTTTATTTTTGTTTGGTAATTTGGTCTGACTATGTAGTTCAGTTTAGCCTTGAACTCATTATGTAGCCCAGGCTGGCCTCAGACTCATAATAATTGTCCTGCCTCAGCCTCCTGAGACCTCAGCCTCGGGAATATTCAGATAACAGGCTTGTACCAAGGTACTGGGTTCCTCTATATCTGACCTCATCCACTTCAGGATGTCCATTCCTTTCTTCACACAGTCAGCTGGGGGTGTCTGAAGTTATCGAGGCGCGAGGGGCACCGACTGCACCCCTGCTGGACTGGAGAATGGGGCTCGATGGGGGAGGTGGTGCAAAAAAAGTAAGGGAAAAAGGCAGACGGCTGCTGGCCCAGCCACGGTCCCTCAGAGCGGCCAGCAAAGATAAGATAGGTACTTCCCTCCTGCCTTACAGGTTCTGGTTCCGTTTCCAGTGGTGAGATCCGCGGTGCAGGCCTGACGACTGAGAAACAGAACACAAGTTTGACACAGCAAGATGAGCACAGCATGTGTTGTCAGTGTGGCGTCAACTAAAGTGAATTCTGGGTTCCGAGTGCTTCTCACACAGTAGCCTTAGCCATTGCTCCTGAGTATGCACGTGACCAAAGGCACTGGCTATTTGTTCACATTCACCCCTTGCCCTGCCTCTGTGCTGGTTCCAGAGCAAACATAAGCAAAAGAACCCTCAGCCAAGTCTCATTCACAATCCACAGCGACTCTGAGACTGGACTTGCTTGAGGTTTTCATTCATCTCCAGGGCACATGCTGGGGTGAATACCAGAAACTCCCCTCCTGACCCTCCACTGCAGTAAGGCAAACCTGCATGTGCCACAGCAGGCGCTCAGAGATCTCTCTGTCACACTGGAGCCGAGTCCCCCCACAGGAAGCACCAGCAGCTGAACAGAATATTCAGCTTCAGTGGCAGTGTTGGCGCTTTGTGATTATTGGTTGGTTCTGCCTTACAGTTTGGGCACTCGGTCTCTAAAAGATTCATCTCGATCTGCGATGGTCTTGACCATTGCTCCTAGAAACCTGATGGTTGTGCTTTTAGCCACCAATTGTACTGACCATACCTGCTCACACCCAGAGAAAAAGTGACATCGGTGGGGATGGCGCCAAATTTTATTCAGAAAACCAATGTCCTTCACAAGTGGCTCTGCTAAAAGCCATAGACCATGTGTTTGGAGCATCCTTAGAAATCCCTAACAGAATAAAACCACCAAGACTCTTGTAAAATAGAACACTGCAAAACTAGGGGAAATGTTTCTTTAATCTCAGCTTGCTAACAGACATCAAACGGAAGTAAGTACCATTCTCATAGGTATTCCTTCTTAGATTTTGTTTTTAATGAAACATTTGGTGTCAAAACATGCTTTCAGAGTCTCAGACCCCAAAACACCAATTACTATTTTAAAAGGCAAAGTTTTTCCCCCTCAAAAACCTGAAAACTTTGTAACTCACATGACATCAGCTGGGCTTCAAAGTTTTCTAAAATAAATCTTAAAGTCTTTTTATGTTTTATTTTTAATTCTTTGTTGACTTGGGAACAGTGGAGAAATTTTTGTGCCTCTCATATTTCCTGAGGACTAGTTCTCAAGGGCAAAGAGGTCTCTATAAGCAAGAACTAAAAAGGGAAAAACAGAACTACATGGCCTGCAAGCTGTACAACTCAATCTATTTTTTGATCACTGGGATTTCTTGGGTTCTATAGTTCTCAGCTAACCCCCCAAATGAAGCCCCTCCTAGCCATCAGGTAAAGCTGCCTTTAGCCTGTGTTCTAGAAGGTTCCATTTGGGGTCCTCACTCACAGCTCAAGGAAGGCATGAAGACTTCCTCGTTCCAATCTATTTCTTATAGATTACACCTGAATGACTTGGGGCTAATTCCCTGTCCTATTAGATAGCCCAACTCTATTCTTTACCATCTCTTCCCTGAGACTAACCCAACTAGAAATACTTCACTAAAAGAATCAGTCTTGAAGTTGGCTAGTAAATTTTAGGAGATAGGAATTCACTTAAAAGTCATCTTTGTTTGTTGTCATGTAGTCAATGAAATTTTAAAGGTTGGGAGGACTTTGAGGATCAATCAGCTTTTTCCATCACTTTTTGGTCTAGCCC
>PVIC010057608.1:0-10620 GCA_004025085.1 Thryonomys swinderianus
CCCCCCCCCCACTGGGCAGACACTCTTGGCTGAAGCCTTGCTTCTGCCTCTTACTTGCTGATCATGGCCAGTTTTTGGGTTGTCCACATTTGAGTTTATTTCTGGGTCTAAAAAGCAGGGCAATCTAGTTCACAGAGGTCTGTGGTATACATTAAAGGATGTGGTTTATACAGAGTGCTTTGGGAATAGCATTGCTGGGCTCAGGTCTGGCCTTAAACACAGCGAGACAGTGGGCCAAACTTCACTGCTTCAATCTCTAATGCTTATTCCCTGCTTCCTCTCCCTGGCTGGGGAAGTGTTGGAATTTGCTTTCCTATGGCTCATCTGCACTGAGGGACATTGAGGATTTCAAAAATAGCGAGGCATGGCAGTGGAGGCCTATAATCCCAGCATTCTGGGAACTGAGGCAAGAGGGTTACAAGCTCCATCCCGGCCTAGGCAATTTAGTTATATAGGGAGACTCTGTCTGAAAATAAAAAGTAAAACGGGCTGGGGGTGCAGGTCCAGTAGGAAGTTCCTTTGTTCATTTCCCAGTACTGCAATGAAGGAGAACAACAGAGGGGGAGCTGTTGCTAGAGTTGGCAGAAATAGGAACAGACTTTTTGGGGGGAACAGGGTGCCTTGTAGGGGGCCCTTTGTTTAACAGTGTAAAAGTAATGAGTGTGTGTGTTAGTGTGTACATATGCAAGTGTGTGAAGAGCTTGTGAATCTCATTAGAATTTTCTTCCCTTCCCTAGGTCGTCAATCTTCTTACACTTATATTTTTCAAAGCTTTAGATGAAAACAACCGATGGCTGTTCGCGGCCTAGGGAAAATCACTTTACTTTGATATGCTCACTAAAGCTTCTTCCCAGTTCTTCTGTCAGTTCCCGGTCTTGGAATAAATGCAAATGTTTGTTTACTAAGAGCCTAATGTCTTCTTCTGCACTCAAAACTACTTTTATACAGCTAAAATGTAAACATCAAAAGATGACATAAGGATAGGCATGCCTAATTCTCCTTTCTTTGTCCTGACCATAACGGGGGAAGTGGACTTGTCTTTGAGGCTTAGGTACCATGTCAGCACCTGCTTGCTTTGTTCTTTTGAACTTCCCATCACTGTGCAGCAGCCAGGGGTCTAGCCCTGTTTTCTCCCTGTCCATCTTCCCAGAAGACCACCTGTGGGGTTGAAGAGTCATTAGCATTCTCATACTAGGAATGAGGACCTTTACTGGGGGGGATAAAGGGTGCATTTGAGTGAATGGATAGTAGAAGCAAATAGCATTAAGACTGATAATCAAAGCTTAAGTGAAAGATTCACTAAATCATTCTAAATACCTATAGAATTTTCCATATTTTTGCATTTATTTATCATTCTCCATATTTTTGCATTTATTTTTACAGACTTGTACTTGTTGGTGCCCTTGAAATCAAGTCTGTAGGGCTAGAGATTTAGCTCAGAGGTTCTGGCGCCTGCCTAGCAAACGCAAGGTCCCTGGTTTGATTCCCGGTAACCACATACAACAATACCGGGGGTGGTAGCTCATGCCCACTAGCAATCAGTACCACATACCATACATGCCAGGCTTGGTGGCTCAAGCCTGTAATACCAGCACTCAGGAGGCAGAGGCAGGAGGATTGCTGAGTTTGAGGCTTGCCTGGGCTACATAGTGAGCTCAGGGCCAGCCTAACTACAAAGCAAAAACCTATCTCAAAAAAAAAAAAATTAAGACTGTAATTCGGTCTATGACACCTTCATAGGAAAAAATACATTGTCAGTATATAAAAAAGGTCGTTAAAAATGTGTATATGGAGTTTAAAGAGCCACAGCCATTCAGTGTCTGTCACCCAGGCCTCAGAAAGAGGCCTTTGCCAACACTCCCAAGCCCCGTATCTTCCCTTCTGATCTCATCTACCTCTCTCCCTTTGTAGGTAATATGACCCTAAATTTTGTGACATGGTTTCTTTTACTTAGAATTTTTTAAAATGCCACCTAATATATGTATCCCCATAAAATGCTACGTAAGTATGAATCCTTAGTTTGAGGTTTGCAAAAATGGAATTGTTCTGTTTATGTTAATTTATGACTTGCTTGTTTCTTTTACTATTATGTTTGTCAGATTTATTCTGTTGATAATGTGTTGCTATCGTTCATTCTGTTTTCTAATTGTTGTATAAATCCTACTTTGTGAATACATCATGTTTTATTTACTGACTCTATTGTTGATGACTTATTTCTAGGTTTTGTGATTATGAATAAGGCTTCTCTGAATATTCTTACCCATGTCTGTCTTTTGGGATGCACACAAGATTGGATTAAGTTATCTATAGCTGGAAGTGAAATTATATATTTTATATATATATGTTCCTTTTTTAAACAGACAACTCTACAGTTGCCCAAATAGTTATACTGGGACTGGATCTTTTTAATTTTTGGTGTCCCTAGCATCTAGGTCAGTGAATGACTGAACACAGTTGTTCAGTACATACCTACTAGGTGAAGGTGGATCCTCACAGGATCGAACTCAGGACCTTGTGCTTGTGAGGCAGGCGCTGGAACCACTGAGCTAAATCTCTGGCCCTGAACAGAGGATTTTTTTTTTTTTTGAGACAGGGTCTCACTTTGTAGTTCAGGCTGGCCCTGAGCTCACTATGTAGCACAGGCAAGCCACTGTGAACTCAGCAATCCTCCTGTCTCTGTCTCCCGAGTGCTGGGATTACAGGCGTGAGCCACCACGCCCGGCACTGTGGTATGTGGTATTGATTGCTGGTGGGCGTGAGTCACCACGCCCAGCATTCTATGTGGTTACTGGGATCGAACTCAGGACCTTGCACTTGCGAGGCAGGCGCCGGAACCACTGAGCTAAATCTCCGGCCCTGAGCAGAGGGTTTTTATACTGAGCCCTTTTGATAATACCTTGGTTCATAAATGCTTGTTTGCAAACAAAATGTTCAGCAAAATTTTTCTTCTGTTTCGAACTCTGCATTTGGTGACAAACATGGCTATATCCATCTTTCCCACACAAACACAAGTACAACCATCTTCCCCAAAATTATAAAGTGAATTAATTTATAAATTAATCAATTTGTAATTTATAAAATTATTTTGAGACAGGTTCTTGCTAAATCACTAAGTTGCTCAGGCTAATCTGGAACTTGAGATCCTCCTGCCTCAACCTCCCAGAATGTTCAGAGTCCAGTCATGTGCCAACATGCTTGTCTTAAAATAATTTTATATTTGCAGAAAAGTTGCAAAGATAGCACAGAGTTTCTGTGTACTCTTCACTCAGTTTTAACTGTTAACATTATACATAATCATGGTAGACTTTAAAAAAATTTAAAATTTTATTGCTACATGTTTATAGTCCATGCAATTTATAGTCACCTTAGGGAGTGGTTACATGTACATGCCACAGCTTCTTTTTTTTTAAATTTCCTTCCTCTTCCCTCCTACTCTATCTTCCTCTAATTCCCCATCCCAGTTTTCACTCTCATTGATGTTATTAATCTTAGCTCATGTTATGGCATTTAGTATTTATATTAATTGACGTTATTAGTTTCCTGTACCTGGCATATCTTTATTCTATTTATTTTCCCTTTCTCTCCTCATTGCCTGTCATGCTTTTATCCTTGGACTCCTTCCCTATTCCAAGAGATAAATCTCTTTGTCCCTTTGTGTCTTTCCTTTATTACTCTTTGTTTGTATTTTGTCTCATCAAATGAGGGATACATTAATATAAAGCTTGTGTTTTTAGTTTATTTCACTCAACATTATATTTTCCAGGTGCATCCATCTTCTATAAATGTCTCAGTTATGTCATTCTTTTCAGAAGAGTAGTATTTCATTGTACATAGATACCAGGTTTTCTTTATCCAGTCATCTGTTGATAGGTATACAGGCTGTTTCCAAGGTTTTGCTATTATGAACTGTGTTGCTATAAACATTGAAATGTATGCATTATGTATGTAGTATGATATCTTAAGCTCTTTGGGGAAGATACCTAGCAGGTAGATCACTGGGCCATATGAAATTTCTAATTTCAGTTAGAGAAATCTCCATAGTGATTTCCATAATGGTTATACTAGTTTACATTCCCATCAACAATGAAAGAAGGTTCCTTTTTCACCACATCCTTGCCAGCATTTGTTATTGTTTGACTTTTTTTTTTTTTGCTTTTTGAGACAGGGTCTCGCTTTGCAGTTCAGGCTGGCCCTGAGCTCACTATGGTGCCCAGGCAAGCTGCTGCGAACTCAGCAATCCTCTTGTCTCTGCCTCCTGAGTGCTGGGATTACAGGCGTGAGCCACCACTTCTGGCATTGTGGTATGCGGTGTTGATTGTTGGTGGGCGTGTTTCCACGCCCAGCATTATATGTGGTAACCGGGATCGAACTCAGGACCTTGCGCTTTCAAGGCAGGCGCTGGAACCACTGAGCTAACCCTCCGGCCCTGTTGTTTGACTTTTTAACGATTGCCATTCTTTCTAGAGTAAGATGGAATCTTAGCATTGTTTTGATTTGCATTTCACTGATGGTCACAGAGATGCTGAGCATTTTTTCATATATTTGTTGAACATTTGTATTTTCTCTTGTGCATTTTCTGATTGGATTTTTAATTTTAGATGGTTTAAATTTTTGATTTCTTTGTATAGTCTAGTTATTAATCCTCTGAGAATGAGCTGGTAACTTTTTTCTTTTTCTATAGGTTTTTCTTCATTCTCTTGATTGATTCTTTTGTGGTACAGAAGCTTTTCAGTGTGATACAATCACATTTGTTGATTCTTACTGTTCTTTTGGGTTCCATTGAGGTTCTGTTTAGAAAATCCTTTCTTATACCTGTGTTTTCTAGTGTCTTACATATTTTACCTACCTTTATCTTTAATGTTTCTGCTTAAAGTTTAGATCTTTGATCCATTTTGATTTTAATTTAATATAAGGTGAGTGATAAGGATCCAGTTAAAATCTTCTAAACTCAGATAACCAGTTTTCCCAGCATCATTTGTGGAATAGACTGTGTTTCCTTCTGCATATGCTCTTGACCCCTTTGTCAAAGATCTAATAGCTCAGTGTGGCTGGGGAGGTTTCTGTATCCTTTTTTTTTTTTTTTTTTTTTTGAGACAGGGTCTCACTTTGTAGTTCAGGCTGGCCCTGAGCTCACTATGTAGCGCAGGCAAGCCTCAAACTCAGCAATCCGCCTGTCTCTGCCTCCCGAGTGCTGGGATTACAGGCGTGAGCCACCACTCCCAGCACTGTGGTATGTGATGTTGATTGCTGGTGGGGGTGAGTCACCACACCCAGCATTCTATGTGGTAACCGGGGATTGAACTCAGGACCTTGCGCTTGCGAGGCAGGCGCTGGAACCACTGAGCTAACCCTCCGGCCCCAGACAGCCTTTTTAATAAATGGTGCTGGAAAAACTGGGTTTCAAGGTGTCAAAGATTAAAACTAGACCTGCATCTTCACCCTGCACAAAACTGAGATTGAAGTAGATTAAAGGTCTAAGTGTTAAAAAGAAGCACTAAACCTGCAGAAGATAGGTTAGGGAGAACTCTTGGAGATATTGGTGTAGGGAAAGACTTTGTGAATAAAACCTCAGTAGCATGGGAACTAGCAGAAACAAATCTATAACTGGAATCTCATCTTATTAAAAAGCTTCTGCATAGCAAAAGAAACTACCAATGGAGTGAAGATAACCTACAGTGTAGAGAAAAATTTTTACCACCTGTTCTTCAGATAAAGCTCTCCTATCTAAAATATATAAAGAAATGAACAACCACAACAGAAAACAACCCCTCACATTTAAAGACCCAGTTCAAAAGTGGGCATCAGACATCTTTCAAATGAAGAAGTAAAAGGAGCAAAGAAACATGTGAAAAAATGTTCAACATCATTGGTTATTTGAGAGATGTAGATGAAAACAATACTAAGATTCCATTTTACTCCAGAAAGTATGGCTACTGTCAAGAAAATAAATAACAAATGCTGGCAAGGCTGTAGAGAGAAAGGACCCCTCCTCCACTATTAGTGGGAATGTAGACTGGAAATCAGTGTGGAGATTCCTCAGAAAACTAGGGTTAGATGCTCCATTTGATCCTGCTATGTCCCTGCTGAGTATATTCATGAAAGAAAACATACCACATTCACATATATGCAGACATAGCAGCTCATTTAAACAGTTCAATCTTGGAAACAGCCCAAATGCCGATCAACAGGAGACTGGATAAAGAAGATGTGGGTTTAAAAAAGATGGATTACTACTCTGCCATAAAGAATTATAAATCAGGGGCCGGAGGGTTAGCTCAGTGGTTCTGGCGCCTGCCTGGCAAACGCAAGGTCCCTGGTTCCATCCCTGGTAACCACATACAACAATACCAGGTGTGGTGACTCACGTCCACCAGAAATCAGTGCCATATTCTACAGTGCCAGGTGTGGTGGCTCATGCCTGTAATCCCAGCACTTGGGAAGCAGAGGCAGGAGCATTGCTGAGTTTGAGGTTGCCTGGGTTACATAGTGAGCTCAAGGCCAGCCTGAACTACAAAGCAAGACCCTGTCTCAAAAAAAAAAAAAAAGAAAAAGAAAAAGAAAAAAAGAAAAAAGAATTATAAATCAGACATTTATAGCCAAATGTCTAGAGGCCATATTCATAAATGAAATCAGATACACGTATAAATACTATATTCTTTCTATAGTGTAACTGAAGGTGTAAATGAAGTTCAAATGTATGATAGATATTGTGAAATAGGATGAAACTGTTCAAAGGGAAATGGTAACTGGGTTGGGGCAGAGGAAAACAAAAAAGGGAAAGAAAAAATTTTTATGGTAAAAAAATGGAAAGAGCTTATGTATATAGGGGTTGGGGGCTTGAAGAGAGGATAGGAAAATGGGAAAAAATAAGAATCAAGATAACAAGGACAGGTACAAATTGCCAATGAGAATTGTGATCATAATGTATTCCTAAAATACACCAATAACTTCAATTTATTAAAAAAATAAAGTGTTACTTGAGATAAGATTCTGCAGATGTGTTGTACCAGGCTTTAGGAATACTTGTGACAATTTATTAAGCCCATATTTTTTCTAAGTGAAGAAAATAGCTTTAAAACCCCAACTTATAATAGTGCCCCTAAGTTTCCTGGCACAGACATAAATCATTTCTTTAGCTTGTGAGTCTGTAGAAACTTTAACATTAATGTTGAAGAGAAGTCTTACTAAAATAAGATTTTCTTTTTTTCACATGGTCTTGCTTTAGTTTAGGCTGGCCTTGAGCTCACTGTGTAGCCCAGGCAAGCCTTGAACTCAGCAATCCTCCTGTTTCTGCCTCTCAAGTGTTGGGATTACAGGTGTGAGCCACCATACGAGTGCCTGAATTCTTAACCATGAGTTCTTACTACTCATAGAAATTAATTTTGCTTCACTGAACCGTAATGGTAACCTATTAAAAGAAAGTTGGCTAGGGTGAGAGAACAGATTTGAAAAATTCCTTCATTATGTTGTAGAACTGATCAATGAGACAGCATAGTCAGATAAAGCCAGAATCATTTCAAGTTCTTTGAGTTACTAGCTGATTCCAGATCTAGGTCAAGTATATCTTACTGACAAAGTTTAACCTGTTTTTGATAAATTTTTTTTAACTTTTTTTTTTTTTTTTTTGAGACAGGGTCTAACTTGTAGTTCAGGCTGGCCTTCAGCTCACTATGTAGCCCAGGCAAACCTCGAACTCAGCAATCCTCTTGTCTCTGCCTCCTGAGTGCTGGGATTACAGGCGTGAGCTACCACGCCCAGCGTTTAACCTATTTTTGAACCATAAGTGCAAGGGAAGCTTGGAAAGTGAGTGTTTTTTCCTCGTGGAGAGATCTTTGATTCAGCAGAAGTAAAGCTTGCCAAGCACAGTCAGAGGGTTTAGATACCAACAGCTGAAATGAACAAAACACATATATGTCTATTAATGGAAATCCCTTTAGCTGTAAATTTTATCTGATTTTTAAGTGTTACTTATTTATTTGTTTTAGTTTTTTGAGATAAGGTTTTGCTTTGTAGTTCAGCCTGGCCCTGAACTCATTATGTAGCTCAGGCTATCCTTGAACTCCCTGCAATCCTCCTGCCTCTGCCTCCTGAGTGCTGGGATTATAGGCGTGAGCCGCCATGCCTGGCTCAAGTCTGTTATTTTTGCAAAGAATTTCTGCTTGAAATGCACTGTAACAAACATATTAAAATCTGAATAATGTAAAGATACCATAAAAACTATTTCCCTTAACTACATGTTGACTTTTTTTTTTTTTTGAGACAGGGTCTCGCTTTGTAATTCAGGCTGGCTCTGAGTTTACTATGTAGCCTAGGCAAGCTTCAAACTCAACAATCCTCCTGTCTGTGCCTCCCGAGTGCTGGGATTACAGGCGTGAGCCACCACGCCCCACACTGTGGTAGACAGTATTGATTGTTGGTGGGTGTGAGTCTCCATGCCCAGCATTGTATGTGGTTACCAGGGGTTGAACTCAGGACCTTGCACTTGCGAGGCAGGTGCCGGAACCACTGAGCTAACCCTCCGGCCCCATGTTGACTTTCTTCATGTAACTACTCTTAATACTGTCTCAATTACTTTAGTCTAATATAAATATCTTTTTGGTTTCTTTGGCATTTGTTTCAGGAAAATTAGGTGATTATTTTTCTTTAAAACTTTACTATCATAAATTTATTCTTCCTTTTCATTTGGAAACACAATTCTGTGTTAAAAATTGTGGCTGTACTTAAACATTTGTTCCTGCTCCCTCATAAAATTCCTATGAAATGGCAATATGATATAGACTTGGAGTAGTGAAGATGGTGGAAGAAGGAAATCCACTGTTTTGTGGAGTTACCATCTGTTAGTAGAAGCCAGTCCATCAGATTTGTGCCCCTAAACTTCCAATAGGCTCAAGAATTGGTGATACCTCTTATCTCTGGAAATGGAAGTAAATGTAGGGAGAAAATAAGGACTGCTTGAAAGTTTATTGAAGAAGCAACTAACTGGGTGTAGTAATATACACTTATAATCCCAGCTACTTGAGAATTCAAAGCAGAAGGATGACAAATTGAAAGCCAAACTGGGCACCAGAGACACACCCACCCTTAAAACAAACAAAAAATCAGAACAAGGAAACAAAACTAGGGAATTAAATTGCCATTGTAGGGCCAGAGATTTAGCTCAGTGGTTCCAGTGCCTGCCTAACAAGCACAAGGTCCTTGGTTCAATCCCAGGTAACCACATACAATAATACCGGGTGTAGTGACTCGTGCCTACCAGCAGTCAGTATCACATACCACAGTGCCAGGTGTGGTGGTTCACGCCTGTAATCCCAGCACTTGGGAAGCAGAGGCAGGAGGTTTGCTGAGTTTGAGGCTTGCCTGGGCTGCACAGTGAGCTCAGGGCCAGCCTAACTACAAAGCAAGAACCTGTCTCAAAAAAAAAAATTGTAGTTATAATGATACTTTCTGCCATGAGAAGAGATACTCTGTATCTATGCTGATAGAGGAACTACTGACTGTGTATGGTTGTTGTGTAACTGAATTTGTAATTTTAATTAATTTTATATTACCACAGTGCCTAGTGGTGCTGTATCAGAGAGAAGGGTGTTAAATTCCCTGTCTCACTTGGAGTAAATGGATAGCCGCCCCTACCTCAGTGGGACAAAAACTTTTGTGGTTTAGTTTTTGAACAAAAGGCTATTCTCCACATAAGAGGGTAAAGGAAATCGTACTTAAAGGAGAGGGATTATCTGAATATGAGAAACTAGTCTTTTTTCACTTGACTCCAAATATAAATACTTCAGGTATGAATTTAGGAACTTAGTATCTGATGAATCTAATTATTCCAGAGAGAAAATACCTAAATATGTTAACTTACTTTAATGGAAATGAAGAATCAAGCCAAATTAATCCTAAAGTTGACTGTCAACTTCATATGTCAGACCTTCCAACAACCTTTCATCTTAAATGTGAGCAAATAAAGATCATCACATATCTGAGGATGATTTCCATGTAAAACAAAAGACAAACACTGAAAGAAACAAGCAGAAATTGAGAAAGTAGAGACAATTTATGAAGAACAATTTTGTAAAAGGTAAGAAATGATTTTGCATGGAAAGCACAAGAATCGAACAGTATTAATAAAGCCTAACTCGAACAAACCTAAAAAGGATTTTGAAATAATGACACAAATCACAAACTCTACGTAAAGTCTAGAAGATAAAATTTAAAAAATCATTTAGAAACTGAATAGAATAAGAAGACAAAGAATGATAAGATAGGAAAAAAAAGAAAGTACATCAGGGGCCAGAGATATAGCTCAGTGGTTCTGGCGCCTGCCTCGCAAGCACAAGGTCCTGAGTTCAATCCCGGTAACCACATAGAATGCTGGGCATGGTGACTCATGCCCACTAGCCATCAATACCACATACCACAGTGCCAGACGTGGTGGCTCACACCTGTAATCCCAGCACTCGGGAGGCAGAGACAGGAGGATTGCTGAGTTCGAGGCTTGCCTGGGCTCCATAGTGAGCTCAGGGCCAGCCTGAACTACAAAGCGAGACCCTGTCTCAAAAAAAAAAAAAAAAAAAAAAAAAAAAAAAAAAAAAAAAAAAAAAAAAAAAAAAAAAAAAAAAAAAAAAA
>PVIC010057609.1:0-10613 GCA_004025085.1 Thryonomys swinderianus
AGCCTAGGCAAGCTTCAAACTCAGCAATCCTCCTGCCTCTGCCTCCCGAGTGCTGGGATTACAGGCGTGAGCCACCATGCCCAGCATTGTGGTATGTAGTGGTATTGATTGCTGGTGGGCGTGAGTCTCCACGCCCAGCATTGTATGTGGTTACTGGGGATCGAACTCAGGACCTTGCGCCTGCAAGGCAGGCGCCGGAACCACTGAGCTAACCCTCTGGCCCGCAATTCTTTTCTTTTCCTTTTTTTTTTTTTTTTTTTTTTTTTTTTTTTTTTTTTTTTTTTAAGTAAGAGTCCTTAGTTAGTCTGGAATTCTGACAAATCCCAAAGTCTGCAGGGGAAAATGTCCATGGCAAAGGAAAGTGCACCTCCGTGGCGAAGTCTAACATCTGATTCCCACTATATTGCTTTTATACATGAGGTGTTCTGGAAGCAGGAACATGGATATTTGCAGGTATCCAAGTGACATTTCCCTGATTGTGTTTTTCTCTCCAACACAGAAATGAATGGGCCTTTACCTTTGGGCATCAGATAGTAACTCTGGAAGGAAGATATAGCTTCCTTCATTTGCCCTGAAAGCCTCTTAGCAGAATGAGCAGAAGGCATTGGCACAGAAACCCGGTAAAAAAAATGTCAAGATTGACTTGTGAGAATAGAGTTATTAGTAGAAGGTATAAGTAATTTATACATATTTATAACAATAATAGCCATAATATTGTTTAGAATATAGAACAACACATTATTTTGTAGGAAGTGGAATATTACCATAGACATGGTTTACAATTACTAGTACATGACAGTTAATAAAAGCTGAATTTTTTTGTTTTAAAAATTATTTTAAAGTTTTCTACAGAGAATGCACCCTTTGTTCTTGGACCTGCGGTAGGGTACAGTACTTCCCTCCTTGGTACAGGTCTACACCAAAGCATATGCAGCCAATCATTTATTAAACTGACTCAAAACTACAAGACTGAAGGAAAGCTAGGGGAGGAGAGACAATGCTTGGGGAATGGAATGAAGGCAAGAAATGTGAATTAAATACAGATACAGAGATTTGTGATCCAAGTTCTTTGAAATTCAAATGAAATTGGCTTGAACCTCAACCCATGTGTGGTAAAAGCCTGCATCCTAGTCTTCCTGGAGCTTCTGTAAGACAGAAGTCATGGCGAAGGGACTGATGGTTTTAAACTTGTCACTTCTGACTCTAATATAGTTTCTAGAAGTTACTTTGATAGACTAGCTATTTTACTGAAAAATATATTACTCAAGGTGTGTGTGTGTGTGTGTGTGTGTGTGTGTGTGTGTGTGTGTGTGTGTGGTGGAATGGAAAAGAGGCAGAATTTGTAGAATGTTTAGGGAGAGTAGAGTTTTTACATAGTTTACATACAGGCTACTACAAGCACAACTCCAGGGACAATGTTCCCATTATATTCTGAGTCAAAAATGCCTCTTGGAGTTTGTGGCTCAGCCAGTCTGTTCAGTCTCTTCACAGCTCCATGCTGTACAGTCCCCTCTTTCTCCCTCCAGATGTTCCTCCTTTCCTTCTTTAGATGTATTGGATGAGGGAAGATGGGGAGGTGGGAACATTTGGGGTTCTGCCAGCACTGTGAACCCAGTGTCCTAGCCTCTGCAGCAGATCTCTCCTACCTTTCCTGTTTCTATTATAGATCTAAGTGAGTAGTTCTCAACTAGATACAATTCTTTCTCTTCTGTGTAGGGGACATTTGGCAGTGTCTGGAGACTATTGGGTCGTCACAGCTGAAAAATGCAAATAGCATCTAGTGGGTAGAGGCCAGGGATGTAGCTAACATCCTACAATGCACAGGACAGTTGCCTATAACAAAGCATGGTCCACTCCCAAATGTCTGTAGACATGAAGTTGAGAAATCTGCTCTGCAAGAGCCCCCTTAGTCTTCTTCCAATTCTCCTTACTAAGTAGCACAATTTAGCCTCTTCCTTCCCACTACAAAGGACATTCCTTCTCAGGGTCCAAGCTACATGAAAAGGATCTGCTAAAGGAGCCCACCAATTCTAATACCCCAGCAGCCAGGCAGTGATATAAATGAGTGAAATGAGCCAGGAGGAAGATGAGAAATGGCACTGGCGCATATGCTTCTATGACAGGATGAATAAGGGATGGTTGGGACTGTGGCAGGTGAGCCTGCCACCCTTTCTGTGAAGGCAGCACTGTGCTATTGCATTCATGCTCCTGTGTTGCTTGATTTGTAATTCCTTGAGAGATTCACTATCTCATCTCCCTCACCTCCAGCAGTCTCTTGTTAAAATCTATTTACTTTTTTTTGTTGTGTTGTAACATTCATGTACCAATTTTAAGTGTTCAACCAAACAAATCATAAAATTAGTGTTGAAGAACAAAATTAGAGGACTTAAACACTAGCAGATTTCAAGGCTTATTATAAAGCCACGTAATTAAGAGTGTAGTATATGTTGTTGCAAATGATAGATTAATGGTACAGCATGGAAAGCCCAGAAATATATACACACATACCCAGTGAATTGATTTACAGTAAAAAGGTCAACATAATTCAGTGATAAAAAAGATAGTCTTTTCAATAAATGGTGCTGGAGCAATTGGATATCCACATGGAAAAAAATGAACCTGGAATCCCTACCAGGCACAAAATTAATTCAATATGTATCATAGATCTGAATATGAAAGGTAAAACAATAAAGCCTCTAGAAGAAAACATAGGATAATATCTTCATGAATTTCATAAAGTGTTTTTTTTTAAACAGGGCATATAAAACTCTAAACATAAAGGGAGAGATTGATGAATTGGATTTCATTAAAGTTAAGAACTTTTGTTTACCAGAATTCATGACTAAGAGAATTTTGGCAAGCTGTGGAATAGTAGGACTTATTTGCAACACATCTGTCAAGGGACACTTGCTTGTTTTTTTTTCTAAGTTTGCAACTATTTTCAATTTAAAACACCAAAGGGGAAAGAAATCACTATGCAGGCTGACACTTTGCAAGCCAAACAAAACAGGTCTGCAGGCCAGCTTGGGCCTACGCACTACCAGTTTGTGAGCTCACCTTGACTACCACTACAGAATGTACAGGCTTTAACATTTCTGTCTTTGCTTACTCTTTTCTTGACTAACCTTGGTGAAGGGAAACAACATGGTGGAGATCTATTTTTCAATAATAAAAAATTTCCCCGGGTATAAAATGGCAGTTTATGGTGAATTTGGGTTTTAAACAGCACTTTCTCCCCTGCTAATAGACACAATAATTAAAGAAAATATTTTAAAGTATGATTTGATCAGCTTTTTTGGATTGACTCCCACTGTGTGGCCAGCCTGGCCTAACTCTGTGGAGAGCACAGTTGATTCTTTTTCCACTTTACTCTCTCACCAGAGTTCCTCAGCATCTCTGGATGATAGAGACTTGGGAGGCCAATTTGATGCTGTAGTGAGACAGAAGACCTGTAGAAACAGACTAAGTTTAAACTTTTAGTACTTTGAGCTCATAAATGCCTCACTTCCTTGTTTTCTACTTTGTCCTCAAACTTTGGTTTTAGTCTTCTTTTCTCCTTTAATTCTCTTATGGTCTAGCTGGAAGCATCAGAGTGAGTGGGGGATAATTTTCTTTCATCTCTTCTAACTGGATGTGGTCTGGGATTAAGGGATTGAAAATGACTCAGATATTCTAGATATGTGTACCAATTTCCCAAAATGAATATTAGTATTATATTTTGAAAACATACACTAATAAAAAAAAACGTGGCTTGAACAATGTCACTCTTGAAGCATGGCATACTAGTTCAAAATAGAGGATCTGGGGTTACACTGTGTGGATTCATGTTCTAGTTCTGATTTTTAATAGCTTTTTAATCTTGGGCAAGTTCCTTGCTTCTCTATGTCTCATTCCTTCATGTATCAGTTACTGATAATCATGTATATTCACTTAGAATAGCACCAAGTAAGTGCTAGACATGTGTTCTTTATATTAAAAAGTGACTGTTGGCTGGTTGGCTGTCAGGTCTTGGCATTTTGCCAAACACTAGGAATAAAAGACAAAGAGGCTCCTGTTTCAGAGATCACCAGGCCACCCTTGGTTTTAAGAAAGGCAAGCAACTTGACCTTAGTGACCCTTCCTCTTCCTTGAACTGGTCAAAATGTGACTGCTGGAGGTATGATGCCATCTTATTGTGGAACCTGGTAATGGCTAAACTCCAGAGCAACTCAGAAGTTGAGTTAGCTTCTCCTATGAGTGCTTGCTCATACCCTTTAAACTAGCATTGTTATGCAGATAAGAAAAAACTTAAACCCTAAGCAATAAAGGTAACTTACCCATGACATGGCAGTATGGTAGGGAAAAAAAGCCTAGGTTTCCTTGAAGAGTTTTTCAGTAGAAATACAGATATTGAAGACTATTGGGAAGGGATTAGAAGAATTGAGGAGAATTACAGAGAAGTCCTACATCACTTTAGAAAAAGCCTAACTACCACAAAGAAACTTAGTAGAAATCTAGACTTAAAGGATGTTGTTGGTGAGATTTAAAAGAAGTGAGAAACATGTTTTTGAAGCTGGAATAAAGGAGATTGTTGGCATAGTGGCAGCAAACTTAGAGGGCTTATGATCCTGCAGTTATTTGGAAAGTAGAACTTGTAAAGGATAAGCCCATATAGTGCTCGCTTCGGCAGCACATATACTAAAAAGGATAAGCCCATATATTTAGATGAGATTTTCAAGCAAAGGGTTGAAGGTACAGCTTGTTTTCTTCTTTATAGTAAACTGTGCAAGGAAAGTGATAAATTGAAGGAATAATCATTAAAGCAAAATGTGCTTGATGATTTGGTAAATTCTTAGCCTAGCCAGATTACAAAGGTAAAAGAATTCACATGAAGGCTGTCTGAGAGGGTGATGGTGTGACTCAGAGATGACCACAATCAAACCAGGGACTCTGTAGAAGAATGTTCCTCAGCTGACTTAGCAGGAGCCAAAATGAAAAGAGATAATCTCAAAAATGTTTATGGACCTGGCTTGTTTCTAATGGAGTATATGCCTATGATATTTGTAGGCAATTCAAAAACTTCTTGAGAGTTTTCCATGAACAGAATTACTGTTGTCTTGAACCAAAATGGATAGAGAGCACAAGAAATGAAGAAGGCTGTTAGAATCTCCAAATTCTGTGGGCAGGAAGTAAGGTGGTACAAATACTCAGGTACGGACATGTACCAACTCTCATGCAAAAGCAAAGATAACTCAGAGTAGAACCAAGAGTCCCGAAGGTAATACCAAGATAATTCCCAGGGATAATTCTGAGTCCTCTAAGCCTAATGGGGTTTGGATGGATTTAAGAATGCGGTTTGCATTAATGATTTATTTTTACCTTCCATTCTCCAATTTTTGGAGCATAATATCTATAACCTCTATCCTATGTCTGTCCCACCACTGCAACTTGAAAGTGGACAACTTGTTTCTTTAGTTTCATAATCCACTGGTGGAGAGGAAGTGGGCTCTGGAGTAGGACTTAGGGATTATACCCAGTGCTTCATCTGTAACTGAATTCAATGATAGAAATGATAAGATGTGGGATTTAAATTTTTTTCTTTATTGGTACATTGTGTATACACATCGTGATCACAATCAATATTGGGAATTTGTACCAGTATGTGACACAATTTGATTCTCATTTTTTCCCAACCCCCTACCCAGCTCACAACCCTCTACCCAAAGATGTGGGACTTTGAACTAGTGAGACTTAGATGAGATTTTTGGAGTTTGACTTGATGCTATGATGAGATGAGATCATTGGGGACCATGGATGGATCTCATGAGATTCACCAGATGCCAGACTATGGCGAACTGGCTCTCATAATCTCCCATCTCTGTAGTGATTCTCCTGTAGTTATATTATGTCATATGGCAAAGAGGACTCTGCAGATAAAGTTAGTACTCAGCTAAACTTAAAATAGAGATAGTATCTGTTACATAACCCAGTCCCTATGTAGTCATGTGAGGCCTTAAAAGCAGAAGAGATGCAGCAGAAGAGAATGACTTAGAGATTTGAAGAATGAGAAGGACTTGAAAGTGGAGGGAATAGGGTTGAATCATGCAAGGCAGCCATAAGGAACTGTCAGTCCCCGTCTGATAGTCAGCAAAGAGATAGGGATCTTTGCCCTATAGTCACAAAGAACTGAAACTGCCAACAGCCTGAATATTCATGGAAATGAATTCATCCCAAAAGCTTTTAGAAAAGATTATAGCTTTGCCAACATGTTTATTTTGTCTTTGAGAAACTCAGCTGAGCCATGTATGCAAACTGTTGACTTACACAGCTATAAAATCATGAATTTGTGTTGTATAAAGCCTCTGATTTTGTGGTAATTTGTTATGGCAGTAGGAAACTAATGGCAATACAAAGTCTTTATTCAGTTTCCAACATTATGGTGTCCACCAGGAATTTCCTGGGTTGGAGAAGGAAGGGGAGGAGGCAAGGCCAAAGGATGAAAGGGTCTTTCTGACCCCTCTGAGTATTCATGGTTTTTATGAAAGACTGTCTTTTAGACAATGAAAAAAGTCATAGATACAATGGATGTTTCTGGGTTTCTAGAGGACATTCTGTTCTCTACAGCTATCTATAGGGCAATTATTTCCTTCCTAGTGCATCAGCCTGGTCATGAAAGCAGCCTTAGAACAGTAGCAGAGAGATGCTCTAATAATATGGATAAGAAAGGGGGCATCTCACAGCCTAGAGGTGGGGTAGAAGGGTCTTCTTGAGAGCTAAGTACAGGAACTGGGTCCCAGACATCCACAACAGAGAACAGAAGGATAAAGATCAGGAGAGGTGAGCCAGCCTTGACCAGAGTCCTAGTGCCATTTCTAGGCTGTGGGTCTATGAAAATCTCCCTCCTTAACTTCTCTTTTGGTTCCCATCATAAAGCTTACATAAGGAAAAGACCCACATTGAAGAACTGCAGTCCCTGTGAGGTAGGCTGATGAACACAGAGGCATTTTGTCAGTGTGTAGCATCACAAAAGTCCTAGGTGGGATTTGTTATGCTTGATACACAACTTAAAATAATAAGTGTTGACTGAGTTCTTCACAATGTCTGAGGAAGCCATAGGAGGTCCTGACATGGCTCTTGTTGGGACCCCTACAACCATGGTCAAGTGTTCCTCAGTATTTCTACTTCCTCTATAGCTCCATCCTGCATTGGGGGTAGGAGCTGGTAAGTGGCTTTCTACCTCCTTTCCACATCTACCCAGGTAGTTTTCTTTGGCCATGAGGGTAGTGAGGCTGAGGTAACATTATGGAGAGATTTGTGCCATTAGGACTTCCAAGTGATTTTCAAGATTAAAAACATATCTCCAAGAATGTTTTATGAGGGATGTACATGAATGTATGTGTATGAATGCATGTGCATGTGCATGTGTTCCACTGTACCTACATGTACTGGAGGGAATAGGAAGAGAACCCCAATAACATATCGGGACACATTAAAATAAATTGAACTGAGGTTGGGACTAAACCGAGAGAAATCCATTCCATCAAAGGTCAGATTGTGAAATTTCAAGTACCCGTGGAATGCAGATAAGATCTGGACAGAATGTAGCTGTTCTTTCTTGTCCTCATCTCCATTTATGAGGTCTGGAATGGTGAGGTCCTTCGAGTGGTTAGGTTCAGAGGGCTAAGCTTTTATAATAGTAGGAATGGTGGATGTCTGCTTTTTGCAAGTAGAAAAGAGTGTTTTCAAAAGCTCTGGTGGTTGAAAATGATTATGAGAGAATCTGGAATCATCAGGAAAATTTCCAGAAGCCCACAAGCTTCCATGAAGCAAATAAAAAAGAAAAGAGGAAAAGAGAAAAGCATGTGGAGAGACATCCCATCCCTAAGACTTGATAAGAGATTTTATTATTTCACAAAATGAAAACTTTTGAACTAGGTTGTAGCTCGGTGGTAGTACATGTGAGTAGCATGTACAAGGCTCTTGGTTTAATCCCAAGCATCAAAAAAGGCCTTGGATAAGAATTGTTTGTAGTAGATTTTATTAAGCACTGTGAAAACCTATCTCAAATCTTTTTGCTCTGTCATCTTAGATTATTCCTCAAACTTGTTTTCTCATTGCACAGTGTCTATTGCAGTTTCAACTATTTATTATGAACAATGACATCTAAAGGCAGGAAAATCAATTCACTTACACATGTATATGGTTTAAAGGATTTTTTAAATGGATATTTTGGTACCTGGGGCTGAACTCATGGCCTTGCACTTGCGAGGCAGGTGCCAGAACCATTGAGCTAAATCCCCGTTTTAAACTTTTTATTGCAGGGAAATTCATATAACAAAATTAACCATTAAAGTGATCAATTCAGTGGCATTTAGTACATCCACAATGTTGTGCAACCACTACCTCTAATCCCAAAACATTTTCATTATTCTAGAAGAAACTCCATTACCACTGGACTGTCTCTCCACATTCCTCCATTCCTGTCCAATCTCAGATAATCATTAATCCACTTTCCTTTATTCTGAATTTGTGTATTTTTGGGCATTTCAGAGAATTGCAATCATGTAATGTGTGGTTATGTTAAGCTTCTTTCACTTGGCATACTGTCACAACGTCCATTTGTTTTTATGGCCACATAATATTCCAGCATGTGCATATATCACAATTCAACTTTCATTTGGCTTGTTGCTATTTTTTGGCTGTTGTAAATAATACTGATATGAACACCGGAGTATGCAGTTTTAGATAGAAAAATGCTTTTTATTTTCTTGGCTGTGAAATTGCTGGGGCATGATAAATTATATGTTTAACTTTTTGAAGAATGTTCAAAGTGTTTTACATAACATTCACACCATTTTACATTTTTGCCAGAAATTTTCAAGGCTTTCAATTTTGCCACATCCTCTCCTATACTTGTTAAAGCCCATGTTTTTTTGGGGAAATCCTAGTGGTTATGAAGTGGTAACCCACTATAGTTCTCATTTGCATTTCTCTAATGACTTAGTTATGTTGAGTACCTTCTTATGCACATGTTGGCTACTTCATGTCTTTTTAAAAAATTGAACTCTTGGGCTGGAGATTTAGCTCAGTGGTTCTGGTGCCTGCCTTGCAAGTGCAAGGTCCTGAGTTCGATCCCGTAACCACATACAACAATGCTGGGCGTGGTGACTCACGCCCTCCAGCAATCAATACCACATACCACAGTGCTGGGCCTGGTGGCTCATGCCTGTAATCCCAGCACTCAGGAGGCAGAGGCAGGAGGATTGCTGAGTTTGAGGCTTGCCTGGGCTACATAGTGAGTTGAGGGCCAGCCTGAACTACAAAGCGAGACCCTGTCTCAAAAAAAAAAATTGAAGTCTTTATTGGTACATATTATATACAGCTCACAATCACACTCAATATTGGGGAATTTGTACCAGTATATGACACGAGTTAATTCTCATTTTTACCCATATCTCTAACACCCTACCACCCCTCACCTGCTACATACATGTGCTTTATTTTTAAATCATATTTATCCTTTCCCCTCATTACTTTCCCCTATTACATTCCCTTTGAATATTTCCTATTTCATGAAATCTATCATGCATTCTAGAACTCATTTACATCTACAGATTCTCATACCAGAGAAAAGATATGGTATTTACATATCTGTGATCTATATATTTCACCTGTTAATGTGTCCTCAAGGTGTGTCCATTTGTGCATAAATGACTCAAACATTACATTATTTATGTCAGAGTAATACTCCATTTTATTTTTACAAAAGCCACATCTTCTTTACCAGTCTCCAGTTGCTGGGCATATGAGCATATGGGTTATTTTCAATACTGAGCTATCACAAACATAGTTGCTATGAACATGGGTGCAGATATGTCTCTATGATATGGTACTTTTAATTCTTTTGAGTATATTCCTAACAGGGGAATAGCAGGGCCCAATGAGACTGCTAATCCTAGTTTTCTGAGGAATCTCCACACTGGTCTCTACAGTGGTTGCACAAGTCTACAATCCCACCAACAGTGGAGAAGTGTTCCTTTCTCCCCGCAGCCTCACCAGCATTTATTGCTGGTTAATTTCACAATAGCAGTCATTCTTTGTGGAGTTAGATGAAATCTCAGTGTTGTTTCATCTGCATCTCTTGAATGACCAGTGACACTAAACCTGCTGCAAAGAAGGTTAGGTAAAACTCTTGGAGACACTGGCTTAGGGAGAGACTTTATGAACAAAACCTCTATAGCATGAGAACTAGGTCAGCAAATGGGATCTCATCCTATTAAAAAGCTTCTGCACAGCAAAAGAATCCACTGGCAGAACTAAAAATGACTGACAACATGGGAAAAATATTTACTATCTGTTTGTAAGACAAAGGGCTACTATCTAGAATATATAAAGAACTAAAAAATCAGTCCCCCCAAACTTGAAGACCCAATTCAGAAATGGGCAGCTGAAGTGAACAGATACTTCTTAGAGGAAGAAGTAAAAGCAGCCAAGAAGCCTATGAAGAAATGCTCAACATCACTGGTCATTTGAGAGATGTGATGAAAACAACACCAAGATTTCATCACACTCCAGAAAGAATGACTGTTTTTTGAAATTAACCAGCAATAAATGCTGGCGAGGTTGTGGGGAGG
>PVIC010057610.1:0-10628 GCA_004025085.1 Thryonomys swinderianus
GCCTGGTGCCTGGTGCCTGGTGCCTGGTGCTGGTCAGGACTGGTGACAGATTCGCAGGAAGCAGACATTGAATGCCATACCCAGCCATGTAGCTTCTTCCTTTTCTTCTTCTCTGTTTCTCCTCAAGCTCTCTTAAGTCAACAACATAGCCTTGAAACTACCTACTATGTGTGTATAGGGAGCTATTTGCCTTTTCTTCACAAAGAAACAACAATATAGACCCCAAGGGAGACATAATTCTTCACCGTAAGAATATTAGAACTACTCCCCCAACTCAAAAGTACTTTGAGAAAATAATATACAGTCCTACATTAGATTTAGACATCTTTTTCAAAAATGAACACTAGTAACAGAAATAAGTTATTTATACACTTTTAAAAACTTATAGGAGAAATCAGTCTCATGATAATCATGTTGTATTCATTGTGATTAGACTGTGATTTAAATCCATCATTTAAAAAAAAACAGTTCTATAGTTACTAGTTGGATGACCTTGAGGATCTTTTCACATTCTTTGTGTCTCACTCTGCATTCATATTTGTAAAGTAAGCTAATATAAAACAATTACAATGTAAATGGGTAGAGTGCATTATAACAACTAAAAACAACAAGGCAAGGTTTAACTATAAAAGTTATCATGAGAACTATTGGTGGTATTACACCGTCATTATTGGTTTTCCTAAAGAGTTTAAAATCTTGGAAAAAAAATTGCTATTTCCTCAAACTCAGTGCCTTGATCATACAATCATTCATGAAGCATTTATTGAATGGATCTATTTCTTTGACTCTTGTGAAATATTTTATCATAGAGGAAATACCTCTTGATACTCAAGCACACTAAGTAGTTAATCTAAAATAATTCCACACAAATTTAATGCCTTCATACACAAGGAAATATCAATAAATAGAGACCTCTAGCCTTGTGTTTTTAATTTAGAAGCACTCGATCTGGTAAGCCCTGCATTTGGAGAAACCAAGTGACTCAGCTGTCTGGATAATTGTTTGCATAGCATTTTTGGTTAGTTACCTTGAAAATAAACTTAATAATAATAGCACCTCGGAGAGCAAAATGACCTAGGGCAGGAATCACAAACTTCTAAATGAAAATAAATTCCTTGGCTTAAGAACTGATGGAACTCAAGGCTGAATGAATATTTACAGGAGCACAAGAAAACATGGATCTTGTCTTCTTCAAGAGAAGCTGACCTTGGACAAGTGTTAAAAAGGTCCTCCAGGGACGGTTCTTCCATTTTCCTACATCATAGCTAAATAATATCACTTACACCATAGATTTCAGCGCTGTAGCTGTTTCACTTCCTGTTGCACTTCTGGTCAAATAGCATGACTCTTGGAAAATATAAATGAAGTTTAAATCATCTAAGAACTATTGGGTCTCTATATATCTGACATTGATTGTACCCATTTATGACAGACCAGGATAAATACCTCTGATATAAATATATTTCAGTGTGAAAAACATACATGTGAACAAACAATTTACCTTCTGAGAAAATAGTTATATTTACAACACAGTAAAAAACACAAAGAAAATAAATACATTATTACAAAAATGTTTTAAAATAGTTGTTTTTAATCTAATCTAGCTCAACTGACAAATTTAGAAAGAAGTATAATACAATAAATCTAATGACAGTAAAAATTTGGACTGTGATTTTATTTTAAGAAACACTGTTCAATTCCAAGAAATGCTTACCACATAATAGGATAAATAGCAGGAATAAAATTAAGTACTAAAGAATTAATTTGCTTTTAAATAATCATGAACTGTAAACGTATTTAGCATTGGTATAGTAAGAGGGGTTATATCGAGTTGTATTAATGATTAAATCTGTCTTATGCAATACCTACACAATCCAAGCTGTATGGATGGGAAAAATTAAAAAAGCATATATAAATATTTACATTAACATCTTATAAAGTGATGTGTTATAGCCGCAAATGTACTGATTAATAAAATGTGTCATTTATTGTCTGAATATTTATTGCAATAGCTTCCTGATTTATTTTCATCACAGGGTCAAGAGGGATGTTTGTGTGTGTGTGTGTGTATATATATATATATATATATATATATATATATATATATATATATATATAAAATCTTTATATTTATATATATAAATACTTGATAATTCAGAAAAAGTGGCTCCATTTGTATTTTCCTTTCCATATCATATTAATGTAAGTTGAATGTCATTAACTATAAGACTGAATTCACAAAACCTGGGTCACCTTTATTATTTTGTGGAATAGTCCAGTAAAATATTTTTCAAAAAATAAGAAACATATTAGAAAAACCTTAAAGACTTATCTTTGGTAAGATTTTAATTTTCCCTTCCTTTCTTTTCACTGATTAACAATGCTTGGAGATAATTTCTGAGAATTTATTATAAACATATTTTCTCGAGGAAAGCATGAACAGTATCTTGTCTAGGCAGCTTTCTGTTTTTCTTCTACGATTGCTTAAATGAAAATCACATACAAATAGTACATGGCAATGTGCTAAACTGTCACCTAAAAATTAGAATAATTGTTCCCCAAGATACGATGTAGTTGAAAAGACCTTTTTATTTGTATTTTAATATTGCAATAACAGATGATATCAATTCTGTTTTTCACCTCTGGCTTATTTTTAAGCTTCCATCTCTTATTAGCCAATAATTATTCTAAAGATTGTCTTCCAAGTACTGTTGACAGTAGAAATGAAACCTTACACAAAATTAACCTGATGTATCTGAGAAGAAGGTACGTGGAGGTTCCTGGGAGCTTGTCACCCAAATTTGGCGCTCTGGTTGACATTGCTATGGGGTTAGGCTTCGCCCTAGTGGGAAAGAGTTAGCTCACCACATCTGGGAATAGCTTCTCATGCATGGATCATTTAATCTAGCTTATGTTATAGATTTTGTTCATAAGTGCTAAAAGTCAGTTTTCATTTGAAGAATTTGGAAAACATTTTCTAAAAGAAATTCATTGTAGCTATTTTAAAGGTCAAAATTTTTGAGAAATGTGGTCTATAAATAAATTTCAAATGTGTACATCATATTAAAATATATGGCTTAGTGTAAGCTTAGATTATCCTAAAAAATGTTGGTTTCATTGTGTCTTAACAGAGCAGTTTTAACCACTGTTCCTTTTGTAATTTTCAAGAAGGGAAAAATCAGTGTAAACACGCAAGAAAGCAATTTTGTTTTGGTGATTCTTATAAATTTCATAATATATAACTTCAAAATAATAGATGGTGGGTCTTACTATTTCCTAATTTTGCATAATTCTGTAGTTTAAATAACTTCTCACTAAGTGAGAAATATGAACTTGTCTCTATGATGGTAAAATTTGATAGGTGATTTATTAAACTGAATGTTCAAGTAACTCAACATATAAATAAATAGAGTGTTTACAAAGACACTCCAAGAAACTCATACTATATGTCACTTTCAAAACTCATTTCTAATCTTAACTTTTGTTACTTTCACTACTATTTAAAGTAAATGTATTTGACTAATAAAAACAAAATTATATACATTATTCATGTAACTGTGATATTTCAATGGCATACACATACCAATGTTTGCTCAACAATAAATCATATTTATCTTCTTAAATATGTCATTTCTTTACAGTGAAAACTTTCACAATGCTTTCTTCTACCTTACTTGAATATACTTTTGTTTATGTTAGTGTGATCGTCATTACTATCAGTTGTCCTGTTTCGAAGTATTAGGTGAATCTCTCGGCACTTTAAGATCACATTTGCATACTTTTATTTTAAAAGTCATTTTTTATTTTATTAAAGCAGCATTTTTATATTTTTTTTTTTTTGAGACAGGGTCTTGCTTTGTAGTTCAGGCTGGCCCTGAGCTCACTATATAGCATAGGCAAGCTTCGAACTCAGCAATCCTCCTGTCTCTGCCTCCCAAGTGCTGGGATGACAGGTATGAGCCACAACTCCCAGCACTGTGGTATGTGCCATTGATTGCTGGTGGGCATGAGTCTCCAAGCCCAGCATTGTATGTGATTACCGGGATCAAACTCAGGACCTTGCACTTGCAAGGCAGGAGCCGGAACCACTGAGCTAAATCTCCGGTCCCCAGCATTTTTATAATTTTTGAAAAATCCATAAAAGCCTGTTTAGTCATGTCACTACAGTCTGCTGATTCGAGAATATTTGAATTTTAGTTTTTACATGGTTAAACAACCCCTTTGCTCCTATCCTTCACATTCTGTAACTGTACACTTTTATTTACATTGAAAATTACATAATTTCAATGTCAGTTGATTTCTCTGCACATCTGATAATTAAATGAGTGAAGCTCACTAACAACCTAAACTCGTTGTATGCAAAATTGAAAGATTGTTAATTCTCAACTTATACATATATTTCTAAAGCAATTTTAATTAAATTCTTTATTAAAAACTCAACTGACTTTTACATTTAACTGACAGCAGCACACAATGCATAAAAACCATTTCAAGTCTACATTTCTATCAATCTTTAGGATATATGTTAGATGGAAAATTCTCATAATTATGTGAAAGACACAGTGATCAAGTAACAATAACTAAACTAATACATAGGCACAATAAAAATAATAGTAACTTAAATAATTTCAGACTTTCTTACTTTACCTGGGGGGAATTATTTTCACAATGCATTCATTATCCATCTTCCTCTTTGCTTCTAGTGATAACAAGTGAAAGAAATGGACAAGAGTTCTGAGCACAGGGAAGATTTCAATCTCCCAGTTCCTGAAGGTTCCATGTATCCCCTCCCCCACCTTGCTTTAGAGAATTTCACCCCCTTGATGTATGTACCTTATGTTAGCCAGTGATGTACTGATGACACTCTAATTCCCTTGAGTATTTCATGGCTAAGGTAAAAACTTTTTTTAGCTTTTGTAGTGGTCCTGTGTCTGTTACTATTCCTTTAAGGAGAGTGTACCACACACCTCTTTGCTGTACAAACAGGTGATTGCATCAACAGTGGTCATTTGCCACAAAAAAAACAGAAAATCTGGTAAGTGATTTAATTTGGAAGCTTTGTCTAATGGGACAAAAGACACTAGGCTCTATTTTCAGGACAATCCCACAGTTTATATAGAATTAACAGTGGGCAGATGGGCATCTACAAGTGAAACAAAATAACATGCACAGCAAGGCAGTGAACAGAAACCAGAAGGCAGAAATAATCATGAATAACTGGGAAAGTAGATGTTGTACTCAAAGCAGAAACAAATTAGTAAGAAGAGGAGGCAGAGCAGGGACAATGGAAGAGAAGATGGCGGATAATGAAATGAGTGCATAGCACTGAAAGGAGAATCAGGTGACAGGAGAAGAAGGTGGTGCAAATATATGGGGGTGGAGCTAATCTGGCCATTAGAAAAATGATTTGTGCTGGATAATTTTCCTGTTCTGGAACTCATGCTAACATCCCCAAAGCCTTTCTGAGTAGTGGCTGAAGTTATTTCTTTCTTTCTTTCTTTGTTTATTTATTTATTTCCTTGAAATAAACATTCATAGACTAAAATAAACTACATGTGTACTTGTTCATTCAATCTTGAAAGGATTTAACACAGTATAAATTAATATAAAATATTATAGGAACAATATTATTCTCAAGTATTATTCAATAATGTCCTTTAGGAATTATCCATTTGCTAAAAAGTGAACAGATAAGAATGCTTACCAATGCTAAATTGAACTATATTCTCTGAAGTGCATTATAAATACTCATTTTATCTGACAAATTACTGATTAGATTAAATTCTTTGTAGCAGTGTAATGTGATATAAAAGAAGCTTGAACAGCACGGCTTCTGAGTCATTGTGAAGTGAATGAGTTTTGTTACTGTGAAATTATATTCTAAAATTTAGAAAAGCTAACTTAAAAACATGAACTCTAGTACTGCTCTGAAATGTGCATATTAATTGTCTATAAATAAGTAACAAAACCTTTGTTTATTTAGGTCAAAGCGTTTTACAAAATAATTGCTCACACTTCAAGATCTTCAAAATGTTCACATTCTGAATCTGAAACCATAGTATCTTAGTGAAGAATGTACATCTCTACACTGAGAAGTCCAAAGGGGCTGCTTATATTTCCAAGGTCTTCCATGAATTTTTGAGGAGAAATTATGCATCTTCTTCAGGAAGAAGCAGATTCACACTCTTGTTTAATGATAATGTGGGCAGTTGGAATCCGTGGCCATATTTGTTTTCATATTCTCTAATATGTAATGAATCAATACATTTCAAATTATAAATGACTCTGTCTCTTGGCAAATTAGAAATGGTGAAAGTGTAGGAAAATTTTTACTCTGTACTTGTCAACACTAATAAAATGAGTGACTGGGCAGAATCCTGGATCATTGCTACACAATAATGTTATCTCAGGGATTATTGGCTCTTTGAAATACAAGTACTTGTGTTCTGCTTAGTCGTTTTGAAACTGTGAAGTTAATCCTCTATGGAGTTGAATCCTTAGAGGCAGAAATAAGAAGACCAAGCATTCAAATAAAAGTACCTTTTTCTTTTAAGCTAGTGAAATTCTAATCATACAGCTCACAAGAAAGGTTAAATGCATACACAAAAAATTAAATGCCAAGAAGTTCCTGATTCAGTTTTTACTTTTGATTATCTCAATGTGTGATAAAAGGTTAAAATTCTACCTCCTTACCAAAAGAGGAAGTTGGAAGAAGAAAGAAAGAAAAGGAAAAAGAAAACACAAAACAATGAATGTAGTGGGTGAATGTTTAAAATGCAGCTCTTTTTAACAACAAAGCTAAATATCTGGCCAACATTCCATGGTCTTATACATAGTTCCCTCTCATAGAAACTAATAAAAAAGTGTCAAGCTCAAAATGTTTCTTCTGTAACTTTCTAGGTTTTCTGACAATTTCTACCTAGGCCAGAGGTGACAAACCAATGGTACCTGTACCACAGCAGGCACAGCGCTGATCACGCAAACCAAGGGACCCCAGAAGTCAAACATTAGTTAATAGCTTTTTTTTCTTTTCTAAACCAAACCCTCAGTGTTCAAGTTTAATTGCAGGGTTGGCACTTTGCAATAAATAAGTAGACTTTGGGTGGCAAGTCTGGCCACTCGGTTTATGGTTCACTGCTACTCAACTAAACAATGAAAGGGAATCTGATAATTTTAGACAACTGTCATCTGAATTTCTGGAGTACTTTTCTCACAGCATTTTACACTAACAATAACAAAATGCTTTGGTGACTAGAAGACTGACTTTGATTTCAATATGGAATCTTAGCCTGCGGAAATGACAGTCTTCCAGAATGCTGGGACATTTGACATTTGCATATAACAATGACTAGTAGAACCATGAAAGTAGACGAAAGTCACCTACTTTTCAAGTCTCCAAATTATTTTTTGTGCTATGTAGCCAACCAAATATGCAAGAAAAAAATCATACTCTTATGTATAATTTTCATAAGTTTAAATGTGAATAATTCAAATTTCTCTCAAAATTTGATAATCTCCCTGTTCTGGAGCCCATGCTATCTGAGTAGCAGACCAAGACTTATCTGAGTAGCAGCTGAAATTTTTTATTTGTGTCCTTGAAATAAACATGGACTAAAACAGATTAGATGTGTATCTTTTCATTCAATCTTGAAAGAATTTGTTTTGCAGTCTTTATATTTTCTTTTACAAAAATATCTTAAGGCATTAAATACCATGGACAGAGCAAGGTACTGCCATTTACCTTTCTATGCAAATAATATCTGTGTGAGAAGAAAAAGTACTTTTTTTTTTTTAAGACAGGGTCTGGCTTTGTATTTCAGGCTGGCCCTGAGCTCACTATGTAGCCCAGGCAAGCCTCAAACTCAGCAATCCTCCTGCCTCTGCCTCCTGAGTGCTGGGATTACAGGTGTGAGCCACCACGCTCAGCACTGAAAAAGTACTTCTTTATTTGGTCAGACATGTCTTATTTCAATATTGGCTAGTATGTTGTGTTAGTACAGTTTCTATGATGACATTTATAAAGTAGTCGATAGTTTTTTAAATTTATATTCAAGTTCTCTCAAATTTCTCTTACTTCGATTTTGGTATTTTTCTAAGGATTCCTTGGTGTGTCCAGTTCCCTTTGCCTGTTTTAGCTACTTGTTTTCTATCAGAAACCTGTCATCCTCCTCTACTTTTTATATTCAGCTTCTTTTAGATTTTGCTAAGAAATATAATATTTGAAACAATTTTTTTTCCTTCCTATATACATTCAACTAAAATCAACAACATAAAGAAACCAAACTCCCACCTTCCCTAACTTAGATTTTCATCCTCCTGCTCGCCCTGAGCAGCTTCTGTCTTACCCAAGGACACCCCACCAGTCACTGAGAGGAGGAGACGGATCACGTGACTGCAGCACAGGGGCAGAGGCAAGAGACTGTCTTCCGCGGCTCCTGCTTCTCAAGCACCGCAGGGCTGTTCAGAACAGAAAATGGGCCTCAAGTTGACAAGGGGCAGCCAAGGCAATCTCCTCATATCTGTTTAAGTAGCTTGCCAAACCTCAGCCTGAGCAGAGCAATCTAATATGGCTTAAGTGCTACGGGTTGACATTTTGTATTCTTTTATTGCTTTCTATTTTTATCTACATAGAAAAACTGGTGATAACTAATATCCAGTTCATCTTTTCATTCTGCTAATAAAATGATAATATGGAGATCTTATTATCCGTCTCTGACATCCATCAAAGCGTGTTTTCCAATAACGTACTGCTCAGAGTGCTTTTTATCTCTCTCCAAGTAGAGAGTGGGGTTAAATACTTGACCTTGGGTTTCTTTGGTCTCCAATACTTGCGCAATGAAGTGCAAAAGGAATTTCAATTCAACCTGTGACATTTTCTCTCCATTAGTATTGTCTGGAATTTTGTTGTTTTTGAGTTTTAAGCCACTTTCAGTGAGAAGTCAAGAGGAGTTGGATGTTCTGTTAAAGTAATGTTTTAAATCCAGAGAGCTTTTATTCTTGTTAGAAAGCGAGAGAAAAGGAATTAGAGAAAAAGCAACTTTGGAAACGGAAAAGTAAGAGTGAAATCAGCAGGTGGAAGAGCAGATAAGCAGGCAGGAGAAAAGACAAAGATACAAGGGATAGAGAAAGTCAGATAATGCAAACAAGCCTCAGAGATCATGTGTTTATTCAAATCCATTCTTATATGGATGTAGAAATGGCCCCAAGTCTTCCTGTGAACAAGAAGGACATTCTGCAATTATTTCATTAGTTGGGAAAAAAGATATTAAAAAAAAGTTGTACAAGCCTCAGTCTGCTCTATAAATAAAGGAGTTAATTATAAGATAATGACAACTCAAAGTTATTAGTGACAAGTTTGGTCTTCAAATTTCAATGTATTAAAACCTTTAAAGACTATGACATTATTATTATATTTTTTTTTTTTAAGACAGGGTCCTGCTTTGTAGTTCAGGCTGGCCCTGAGCTCACTATGTAGCCCAGGCAAGCCTCAAACTCAGCAATCCTCCTGTCTCTGCCTCCCGAGTGGTGGGATTAAAGGCGTGAGCCACCATGCCTAGCACAACAGTAAAATTTTTTAGGGTTGCCAGAAGAAAAAAAAAAAACTTGGGGGCTATTTGATCAAGTAATAACAATTACAACAGCCAATTTTTCAGGAAAAAAAAGTAAGAAACATACAGCTTAAAGAGCTTGGATGTATTGTTTGGAGTTATAGAGCATAAGCTTTAAAACTGGCACGATCTTGGTCTCTTAAAGTTATCAAGGCATTAAACTATGTACTTTGGCAAACAAAATGAATGCAGTATGTATATAGACTACTCATAATTTATCTGAGAAAATTCCACAGGGAATAGAAAATTGGATTTGCAATCTTCACATTTTCTTTTACAAAAACTTCTTAAGTCATTAAATACATGGACAGGGCAAGAGACTGTCATTCACCTCTCTATGCAAATAGTATCTGTGTTAGAAGAAAAACCACTTCTTTATTTGGTTTGACATGTCTTATTTCAATATGGCTAGTATTTTATGTTAGTATGATTTTTTGATGATGTTTCTAAAATAGTCTATAGTTGTTTTATTAATTCAAACAGTCTTTTAATATGGTTGTATAACCATAGAAAAAGATATAACCATCATATAATCACCTTTTTATATGGTTGTATAATATGGTTGTATAATCCTTTTCCTCTTCTTAAAACAGCCTTCATTATTCAAGGAAGAAATTATCAGCATCAAAAGATAAGTGTCTTTTTTAGCAACTTCAATACTGAATCAAAATAGTTTCCTATTCTCATATTGGAGGAGACTGGGCACAAAGAGTAATCTAATGTTTCTTTATCTCCATCCTGAGCAGAGGAGAACAGAAAACTACGGATAACACTTGTTCCGGTGTTGTGCATTCAGTCCACACATTTTCAAAAACTGATCTAGGGCCGGAGGGTTAGCTCAGTGGTTCTGGCACCTGCCTCGCAAGCGCAAGGTCCTGAGTTCGATCCCCGGTAACCACATATAATGCTGGGTGTGGAGACTCACGCCCACCAGCAATCAACACCGCATACCACAATGCCGGACGTGGTGGCTCACGCCTGTCATCCCAGCACTCGGGAGGCAGGGACAGGAGAATTGCT
>PVIC010057611.1:0-10619 GCA_004025085.1 Thryonomys swinderianus
AAAAAAAAAAAAAAAAAAAAAAAAAAAAAAAAAAAAAGTTGAGCTCAAAAATAAGGTCAGAAGGCCGAAGATTTAGCTTAGTGGTCTGGCCCCCACCTAGCAAGCACAAGGTTCCTAGTTTATCCCTGGTAACCACATACAACAATATCAGGCATGGTGACTCACGCCCACCAGCAATCAGTAACACACACTACTGCTGGGCATGGTGGCTCACGCCTGTAATCCCAGCACTCGGGAAGCAGAGGCAGGAGGATTGCTGAGTTCCAGGTTTGCCTAGACTACAAAGCGAAACCCTGTCTCTAAGAAAATCAAAAACAACCAAAAAGCAAGGTCAGAAAGAATACCTAATGCACAGAAGGGAAAATAATTAAAATCACAAATAATGTCATCTATAGTATCTGGGACTAGCTTTTAGCAAGCCAGAGACCCTATACAACAAAGTCTAGGATTTAATATTTTAGTACATTGTAAGTCAGTTGTTAGCTCTGTACCTCATCTTTTGTGCATGTCTTCATGTGCAGAGAAGATATTCCTACAGAGTTCACACACACACAGATTTGAGTTTTAACCATTTTGCATTTTCAAAAGCCACCTTCTTCCACCTTATATAGAACAGGAATCTAAAGACATAAATATATTTTTAAAAAAATAAGCACAAGGGAAGGAGCTAAAATTCCCTGATGACAAAACAGCTACCCTCAGGCAAGAACTGAGAGGAAAACCCTCACATTTTGCAGAAGCGCTTCATGGGGGTCAGAAGAGGGGCAGTACTGGTTCATCCTTAAGATTCTGGCCTTCAACTTTTAACCCAAAGTGTTGTGGCCCACTGTGAAGGCCACCAAGGTGCAGCCACAGGCATCAGACCAGACCCCTTTCCTTACAAACAGCCCCTACACAAGTGTCCAGGGCCCACAATTTCCAGTGTCCCACCTGATGTCGGAGTGAGATTCCACCTGACTTCAGGGGTGTTTAGTACAGAGGAGTTTGATCTGTTAGCTCGCCTTGGCATTAGGACCTTGTTACTTTCTTCACCCAGGCTTCTGCTTCTGCTCTGACAGTCACGAGTTTCCAGTGAGCCATAGTGAACACATGCAGGGCCAGCTGAGACTATTTTCACACTCACTGCTCACTTCACTGCTCACTCAGTGACCCACAAGTCCTAACAAGCAAGGTGACACAGGTCACAAAGAGTCACCCATACATCAAGCCCTTGATCTGGGCTGATTGGCATTTACCGGCAGCAAAGCGTGTCCTCTAAAAACACTCTGTGAAAAACCGCTGTCACTTCTAGGGGCTTCTACATCCTGATGGCAAATAGCCTCTCTGCCAGCACTAGCTGCAGCTATTCGGTCTTTCTTCCTGCTTCAGAGCCACCCAGTGCTGCGTGCTCTCTACCAGACCGCGCCACGCACAGGTGGCCCGGAATAGAGGAGAAAGTAAGAGAAACGCAGAGGGACTTGACCTTCAGGCCTGACCTGGACTGGCCAGAAATCACCGTCTGGAAATCACTGGGCAGGCAGTGGCAGGATTCTTAGGACCACCCTGGAATCTCCTTCATCTTTCATTTGTCTCTCCTCCCACCCCTCATCTGTTTGTCCCCACCTTAAACTTCTAAAGGTACCAGTCCACAACAAAGGAAGGGAGCAAAGCAGAGATGTACAGCAACAGAAAAGGGAAGACCGTTTATTCTCCACGTGGTCTGGCTGCCCAAGGAACAGTGACTTCACATGTGTAGCTCCGTCCACTTGGGGTCCTTAATAATGTGGAGCCACTCTTCTTGTGTGTGGCACAGGGGAAAGGAAGCCGAAACTAGCCGAGGGCCTAAGGGAACCACCAGAGCGCCTGAGTTCATGTGGCCAGCAGTGCTGTGGTTTGGGTGAAATAAAATGTCCGCTAGGTTTAGAGGAAGCCTGAGGAGCCAGTGTGAAAAGATTTCATTCCCGGGAAGCTGACAGAGCACCGAGCAGCCCTCCCTCCCACTTGCCATCTGCCCTGCCTCTGGCAGCAGCCCTACCAGATGAACCGTGGTGCAGCTGGGCACCTCCTGGGGCTGGCCGCTCCCACCTGTCCCAGCGAAAGACTCTGTGGTCCAGGGACAGCACAGGGAACGTGCCTGGGACAGACCTCCTCCTGCTGCCAGAGATCTCACCTACATGTCAGGGAAACTCTGCTCTGGGTTTCATGTAGGACAAACTGTTGGTGACCCCAGCAAGCCAATAACAGGTTCCAGGCATGAACCCTGGGGAGCCAGTATACAGAAAGCTGTGTGAATGTGCAGGTGTTCTAGTGAGAGTCCATAATGTTCTTGTGCTTCTCCTGGCCTCTCACTGTCTCAAGAAAGTGAAGAAGCACCAATTTAAAAGGAAAGGAGAGGACTATTTGTGCCCCTCTGTAGCAGGATGTCATCTAGAGATGAAAAGCTAAAAGGACCCTAATGACCTGGTCCCAGGTTCCCTTAGAAGCCCTTCCTTGGCAGGTGCCTGGGACCCTACCTCAGGGCTCTTTTCTCCCTGCTTTTCTTTGCTTTCAGCGTAGTAGAGAGTCCCAAAACTCACTTCTCACACAGTCAACATACTCAGTAAACACTTGGTGGATAAACACAGACTCTAACATGAGCACCGCTAAGAGGAGGCCAGGATGCTCCTCGTAGACCCCACAGTACTGTGGGATGTGCTGACCTGGTGCGAACAGGGCCACCACAGCTATGCCATACGGTGCCCATACCCTTCTCCCTAGGCTCACGTCACCAACCCTGCCCCAGCTTGTGTGGGAGTGGTTTGTTTCCCTTACCCCGAGGCTGAAGATTCACTGAACTTCCCTCTACTGGTCTACTCTCCTTCGCTCTCTTGGTCCCAAAAATTCCTCTGGCCGAAGAAAAGTTCCCAGGCTTCCTGTGGTGGGACATGGTCCGCACAGGAGGACCTTCTGCCCTGCCGTGCCAAGCAGCTGCTGTGTTGCCGGGTATTTTGGTAGTTCCACCACTGAGAAAATCCTCCATCCCACAGCAGGGGAGGCTTTATAGCTGTATGCTCTATTTTTAACAATGGCCAAGTTCGTAGGGAACCCGTCACAGGCACGCATGGGCTCTGGGCTTCCTTCCTGCTCCGCTGGTGACTTTGCAGCACAAAGGTCACACAGCCCCAGCTTCCTCAGCCTTCTGCAGCCCCTTTTCCCCCACTCCCCCGTACAGCTGCACTTACCACTTTACAGTTGCCCTTTGCGTGTCTCCCGCTAGCAGAGGCTTCCTGTTTACTTCATAGCACCCAGAATGTACTCATTCACTCTCCGCTTACCTGCTCCATGCGAGGCACTGCTCCAGCACGTGGGATTCACCAGAAAACAAAACAGACAAAAGCCACCTGTGCTAGAGCAGCTCACCTTCTGGCGCAGAAGGCAAACAGTGAATAATAAATGTAATGAAAAACTCAATTACACAGTTACAAAATGATACGTGCTGACGAAAATAGAGCGAATGTGAGGAATGACACTGTTCAATAAATTCACACAGAATCGTGCTCAACTGTGACACGGTTAAGTGGGCATATATCAGGATATGCACTTCTCTCCCACCCTCAGTTCAAACCAGTGACCAGCAGGCCCGATTTTTGCAATGTGCACTTTTTTTTTTTTTTTTTTTTTTGCTTTTGAGACAGAGTCTCGCTTTGTAGTTCAGGCTGGCCCTGAGCTCACTATGGTGCCCAGGCAAGCCGCCACGAACTCAGCAATCCTCCTGTCTCTGCCTCTGGAGTGCTGGGATTACAGGCGTGAGCCACCACATCCGGCATTGTGGTATGTGGTGTTGATTGTTGGTGGGCGTGTCTCCACGCCCAGCATTATAAGTGGTTACCGGGGATCGAACTCAGGACCTTGCGCTTGCGAGGCAGGCACCAGAACCACTGAGCTAACCCTCCGGCCCTGCACTGTGCACTCTTGACTACATTTGGTGAAATTTTCTGCCCAAAACACAGTAACGACAGTTAAGTGTTAATGGATCTGTAAGGAACATATTGGGAGGAAAAACTGATCAGACTAAGCAGGACTCTTACTGCTTCTCAGTCTTATTCATTCACACCATACAGAGAACATGTCTCTCACATACTTCAGTCAGTGATAAAATTGTGCCGAGTGTGAGAAGTCCTGAAGGCTAGGATCTTAATATCCCAGCACACACATAACTCATGTGAAGCATGTGGGTAGAAATCTCAACATTGGTTATCAAACTTTAGTAGACCTTAAAGTCACTGGGGATGATTACAGTGCAAATTTACGAGTCAAGTGAGACCTATTTGATTCAGAGCCCAGAAATCTGCTTTGTCAGTTCTCCAAACAGCCCTGGTAGTGGTAGTCGTAGGGCCATGCTTTGATCAACACTGCTGTGGTCAAGGTTTCTGCATGGTGCTGTAACGTGGCAAACCACAGTTTGGAGAGAATGATGTAGATCAGTGGTCCTCACACTTGCGTGTGCAAAGGAATCACCCAAAGGCTTCTGACAACACGGGTGGCTGGGCCCATCCCCAGTCTCAGGCGGGACCAAGAACATACATTCCTAAACAAGTTCTTGACACTGCTGATGCTGCTGCCTGTGCCTGGGGCCACACTTCAAGGATCCCTGATGTAAACCATTCAGGAAGTTTGATTCTGAGGAATTTAGGGTTTTGTACATTAATTTCACAAAGTCACTACTGGGCTTATTTTCTAGAACGCTTTTATTAAACTTTACTTAGTCTACTCACCAAGAAATAGATTTGAGAAACAAAATCAGAGTTAAATTTCCTCTCGGATAAAAACCCTGCTCTGTCACTTGTCTGTGCCCATTTCTGTGTGGTCAGTACTTCCACCGTGATTAAATCGGATTCCGGCATGAGGTTGAGAAGAGCTGGCAAGAGACGTAGTGAGCTGTGCACGGGCCATGGGATCCAGCTCTGGCACGTCACTGCCTCTGACTCTGCGGGGTGTGTGTTGTCCTGGAGCACTGCCGTCATCCTGTGCGCTACAGGGCCCAGCTTCAAACTGAGAACTGAAATGGAGGATGTGATGATAGGGACAGATCCCTTTTTTTTTTTTTTTTTTTAAAGTCATAAAGCACAACAGCTGCCTTCCCACCTGCGCCTGTAGTGCACATAAGGTGCTGCGATTCCAAGTTCTGGCCGTGGCCCAACAGGCTGCAGGAAGACCTTCCTCGTGCATCGTTAGGCTCTGATCTTAGTTGTGTCAGTCAAAGCTGACCTGCTACAGATGCTGAGGTTCCGGCCCCTCGGGGAACAGAGGAAGATTTACAGCCACGTACACCCACCCAATCCAGCCCACCCCATGCTGAAGGAGCTGTTCTGTGAGAGGGCCCACTTTCTTAGACAAGTGGCTAAAAAGTACTGGAGAAGTTTGTTTGTTTTTCTAAGAAATAAAGCAACAGAGAGCCAGGCAAGATTCCTCCTGAGACACCTGGCCAAGGCCCTGCACAGTTCAGATTGAGGTCATAGGAGAGAATTTTGAATGGAGATCATACCCATGTCAGTGGCAGATGCTAATCCACATAAATGAAGGCCAAGGTCAGCCCCATTTTCCTCCTGCAGATCTGTCCACACCTTTCCACCTCCCTCTTCACTGTAATTCAATTCTGCTTTCTCTCTTCCCTAACTTTCCTTCATCTTTCCAGATGCAGGACGCTATGGGCTATGAGTTACCCTGGGTGTATTTTGTCAGTCTGGTCATCTTTGGATCCTTTTTCGTTCTAAATCTGGTTCTCGGTGTGTTGAGCGGGTAAGCTGACCATTTCTACATGCTCTTTACAGTGCAGCTGAGCAAGGTCCCAGGCCCCATTGTGAGCAACCCAAGATCCTCAGGGCCGGGACCTAACAGGCCCAGAAAAACCAGAGAAAAAGTCTCCATTCAACCCAAATTCTGGCCCATCCGCTGGGCAGGCTATTTGGCCTCTGATTTGCACCCTGAGGATCCCCGGTCCCGCTGCTGCTTGGTCAGCATCTGGGGAGCCGGCAGGGGGCGCTCGGCCCTGCTCGGTTGCTGTGTGTGCCTCACTAACTATCATTCCATTCTTCCAGGTGAATGATGCCGTAGGAAGGGACTGGCCCTGGATCTATTTTGTTACACTAATCATCATAGGGTCATTTTTTGTACTTAACTTGGTTCTCGGTGTTCTTAGCGGGTAAGCAGGACCAAGGAAAAAGGTCTCGATTTTTCCATTTATTTTTATTTATTCTTTCTGCTATTCCTGGCTCTATTCTTTCTCTGGCTCTGATGAACCTGGGATAAGGGGTCACCTTGGGAGCCTTGAAGTGAATGTCCTTGGCCTGGCTGGGAAAAGAGTAAATCCACCAGAATGCTGGTAGACAGTGGAGAAGAGACGCCCGCTCTTGCCTATCTCCCCATTGCCTAGGCCCAAGGAGCTCGTCAGTTAGGCAAGATGTTTCTCTTATATTTTAATGACCTCAGCCCAATAGCAGGAAGGTGAGACCTTTGAGTAGAAGGTCTCGGCAGCAAGAATCTGAAGGAGGGGCCATGTACCATGTGCTTTAAACATGCGTAACACCCTTGCAGATAAGTACTCGCCTAATTTCTTGAACAGTTACTGTTTGGAAACTAATGGGAAAGAGGTCAGATCACTTCATTCAGTGCTGAGGAGGGCAGCCTAAAACAGGTTAGTGTGACTGAGGGTATAGCTCAGTAATAGAGCATTTGTCTAGCATTCACAAAGCCCTGGGCTTGATCCCCAGCACTGGAGGAAAGAGAAATATAGGTATATAGATGTATACAAATACAGACTAAAAATCTAGTTCTCTTTCTATTTAATTCCTAAGATGAGCAGTCCATATCTAATGTTTCCTTTTCTTAATGGAAAGGACACTTAACTATTTAAAAGTATTGAGTATTTGGGAATAGAAGAAATTTGCTTTCCTTTAAATTTATGTAGTTGGCTACCAGTATAAAATCTATCTGATTTCTGCCATTCCTCAATAAAGTTAAAAGTGGCGTGTAGCTGGTACCAGGTAGCTCCAAGGGCAGCCATTTTTCACCGTGGGAACCCAGGGCATGCCCTCAATACACTTTCTTCTTCATCAGCCCACACCAGCCACGCCAAGGCCTGACACCCAAATGCTCCTGGTGACTCACTCATGCCTGACCCACTCTTCTGCCTTTGCTACATGGGGGTGGGGGGATCATCTTCTGCTCTGCTTGGAACAGGCCACCTGCTTTGAGAGTCTTTCCTAGGCCTGTTGGGACATTAACAGTGGGGACATCCAGGCACGAGAAGAGTGGATGCTCGTAGTTTCCATCTAGTGCATAAACTGGGAAGAGCTGCCCCTGCCTCTTGCGGCAGCTGAGTGGGAGGCAAGGGGCAGGGTTCACTATGGGAACTGGGAGAAGGAAATAATCTGCCTCCTCCTCATCTTCCCCAGCTGACAGTCCATCAGAGCCCTCGAAGGCATTGCACCTTTTGTCAAAATGAAGCCACAGAGGGGACTAGGGCCTTCCTTCAAGGCTAAAAAGTGATAAACAGAGTAATAGAAGCAGGAGGTTAGAGGGATTTTCATTTTTATGTTCCAACACAAGAAAATGGCCCTGCCTTTGTATGTGGATCTCCAAGGACAGAACTGGAAAAAATCAAGTTCATTGTCACAATTAAAGGCAACCCCTAGCTCTGCACTTGCTGGATGCATTATGAAAGACAACTTCACTGTATTTTCCCCCTGTAGGTTTGCATGTGTGTGTGTGTGTGTGTGTGTGTGTGTGTGTGTGTGTGTATGCACACGAGACAAATTTTTGCTATGTAGCCCATGTTGGCCTTGAATTTGTAATCCTCCTGCCTCAGCTTCCCAAGTGCTGACATTACAGAATGACTGGCTGTAACTTCACCTCTTAAACCTTAGTTTCACATCTGACCAAATGAAAAAGATAATAACTCATGGGTGACCATGCTAGAATGAGATCCTTTGTAAAACACTATGTAGTAAGTACTCAGTAACAGTGCTGTCATTGCAATGATTACTGTTTGCTCCGTGCCTATCACACTGGAATTAATACAATCATCAATGCTAGAGGTACTCCATCCTTCCCTTTTAAAGATGAGGAGTTTAAACCCAAGATGTTCAGTGACTTGTCTGATGTCCTTTGGCTGGTACACAGCACAGACAGAAACAGAATTCAGGGGCAGCCCTGGTGCCTAGCTCCCCACCACTGGCCACTAGATGTATGTGGAATAAGCATGGGCTGTAACACAAATCTGAGCTCTTGGCCTTTAAAACACAGAATTCCACTTTCTTCTCCCAGAGATTAAGAATCAAGCAAGAACGATTCCTCTGGGAATCTGACACGGAGAGTGAGACTAGACCGTGAGGCCCTCCTTGAGCAGAATGTCTGTCCGCAGTGATTCGCACCTCAATCAGAGGAGTGGCCTTCCTGGGGATGTCAGAACACAGAAATCAAAGACAGCAGCTGCTGATGGTAGAGAAGAAGAATTTGGAAGCCATGTCTTGGTCTTGGTCAGTCCAAATGAAACAGACTGTAAAAATATGTCATCCAATACCTGGTCTTAGTAATACTCAAAAATATTGGGGCCATGTGTGTATGTCTGTGTGTGTGTGTGTGTGTGTGTGTGTTACTGAGGACTGAACCCAGAACCTTTGCACTGAGCTGTATCCCCAAACCCTTTTTATTTGAGACATAATCTCACTAAATTGCTCAGTTGCCCTGGCTGAGCTCAAACTTATGATCCTTCTGCCTCAGCCTCCCATGTGCCACCATGAAAAGCTTCAAAAACATTAGTCACTGTTGGACAAAAACATGAAGGCTCTTTGATCTCTGAAGCTGCAGACCTTTTAGACCATGTAGTAGTTTTTTCTGGAGATCAGCCCACCACTGCTGCTTGACCATTCCCAGAACAACTCTCTGCTCCTGGTAACTCCAGAATCACTAATAGACCCTCTGCCCAGGGAAAGAGGTATCTGTGAGCGAGTATCTCTCCTTTGTGGCTCAGGGAGGCCTCCCACTTTTTGTTGAGGCCTGGCCACTCTGGATGCACTGCCTGGGCTCATGCACCAATGAAAAGCTGAAGGCAGGCTTCTGTTGGCCAGGCCCGAGGTGGCGAAGCCTTCAACTCAGCATTTCGATTGATCAGGACATCATTATAACAGTCACCCCAAGAATGCAGCAAAATATCCACTTGCTCATCAGTCAGACTTTTGATTAAGCAGGAGTCTTGCAGAAGCACTCAAACCTGTCTCAGAGCCCTCGGAAACTCACTGGTACCAGGATACCATGAATAGTTACTACCAATCTGTGCCAGGCTCTGTGCATTTCATCAGATTAGCTCATTTAATCCACATAACGACTCTACACACTAAATGCTGTTCCTATCTCCATTCTGCAGAGAAGAGTGAGGTGTGGAAGAGCAAACTGTATCCGTCCTAACAGGTGTAAACAAAGGGCTGAGCCCAGCAGTGGGAGCCCCTGGCCTCTGTCCCTAATCTTCATGGTATCCTCATCCCCTAACCCATCTGACTTATGGTTGCTCAAAAATTACATCCTGGAAGTAGGAGGTGGAAGGAGAGAAGCCAGAGCTAGTGAAGGGAAGGAAAGGCAGGCAGCAGAAGCAACCCATGGATAGAGAAGTCCAGGAAGAAGCCACTGAGACTTACCTGGGAGTTTCAGCAGTGCAGGCTCATCAGCACAGTGGCCAGCAGCCTGGCAACCCTCACAGCTTAAGAACCAGTGTGGCCAGCGCTGCAGGTGGGGGCATTTTAGCAGGAGGCAAGTGGAACCCTACGTCCATCTGCTAAGGATAATACTATCTTAGAGCCAACTCATCTTCATTAATTATCCCCTTACATCCTGTGGTTGATATGTTCTTCTCATGAAAATAGAGAATGACATTCTATAAAGTTTCCATTAACAAGGTAGAAATTCAAAGAGTTTGGTCACCGTATGGTTAAGTATCCTTCAGATAAACATTCGCGTGCCCAGAGCACCTACTTCTGACAAGGCCAAATAGAGTCCATGAAAAGAGCACACAGTTCTTAAATCTTTTCCCAGCGTTTCTGTGTTGACCCTCACGGCATCTATGTGCAGGTTGTAGACTAGCATTTGTATGGATAATAATCAGATGATAATGGCTTTTCCCTCCAGAATCTCAATCTCCAGCCTCTTAGAATTAAAATAACAACATGGACAATGAGTCTTGAAATTGCACATGAAGCCATAATCAAATGGAAGTTTGTACTCTGGGATCCACTTCCTTTCTGTTTTTAAATGATACAGACAGGAAGCTTCAAATGTGTGCCTTTGGTTGACAAAGGCCCAGAATCTCTTACACGGGTAACAATCTACCCTTTTAACCATTGGGCAATAAGTCCAAAAAAAGCAGAGGACTTGCTGAGTGAGCCTCTTACAACCTGGAAGTATAACTGGACTGTGGCACCATAGTTCAGGCAACATCCAAGGGAGCAGGAAGCAAACAAAGGCCAAGCTCACAGCGCCCACTGACAACACATGCAGCCAGTTTTCATTATTCATGGTAGCTGTGTTCTATAAAGTTTCTGTGGACACTGAATGACTACCAAATCATCAATCCTAGAGGAAACATGGGGCTAGATTCCTGTCAGCCTCTA
>PVIC010057612.1:0-10610 GCA_004025085.1 Thryonomys swinderianus
AAAAAAAAAAAAAAAAAAAAAAAAAAAAAAAAAAAAAGATGATCTGGGAGAGGCAGAGTATGAAGATATTAGGAACAAAAGATACAAAAAAACAAAAATTTGCCCCCTAAAGAAAGAAATACTGGCAAATACAGTAGCACTTTTGATCTCTTCTTCCTGGTATCTAGGATAGGAAACTCTAGTCCTAATAGAATTTTCATTTGGAGATCAAAAGAATCACAGGAATTAAAAAGCTGAGGCCACATGGATAAAATATTCAGAACTATATGGAGCTCACAGTAGTCGCCTAGAAAGTGTGGGAGAAATATGAGTATTATAGTCATAGGAGCTTGTTTTCATCCTAACTCAGCCTTCTACTGGCTTTCTGACCTTGTAATGTTATTTACCTCTTGAAACTTTGCTTCATCTGACAAGGGAATAATAATATCACAGAGGCACAAGGTAAGTACCTAATGGTGTTACATGATAATACTCTTGTTGCTATTATTATTTCACGAAAGATATGGGGTCATAATTCAGATGGACAGGTTATTATATCCCACTTTAGAAAATCAAAGGCCATAACTTTTGATTATTTTACCTAAGAAGGCATTTCTGTGGACACTTTGCCTTCTGACTTGGGATTCAGCATTTGAAAATGCTAGATAAAAAAAATGTCTCTCCTTGGGTAGATGCTATGACGGATCTATTTTGCTAATGCTTTGAAACCTCGTCCACAAACTGCTTTCTGAGAGTAATGAAAACAGACATGACTTGCCAGATCCTGGCCCTGTGGTTCACCATGTGATGTCTGCGGTTGGTATGTGGCCAGGACACATTCTACCACCTGTACTGTTAGCCAGGTGATGCCCTGCTCCAGAGCAGGTTAGCAAAGTCCCCACAGGAATGCACCCCAAGGGGTTGCAGAACTGTGTGACCTGCTCCCTGCATGTCCTTCCTCCTGTGATTGAGGTCCCTGCTGATGGGGCCAAGGTACCCTGCTGATATGAACAACCTAATGAAATCTGTCCAGCTCTCCACACAGATAGAAATCTGCCTTTCTATGTCTTGAGTTACCTTGTGGAAGGGATAGCAGGTGCCAGACAGCACAGAGCTGGTCTGGGAGGCGCTGTGCTCTCAGCACTTTGAGCTTCGGGTTTCACCTGCCTAGGGCCCTGTGGGTGGATTCCAGAAGACTGTCTGCTTTACATGGAGCCAGGGAGGTGAGTACCTGTCTCGGCCATCAAGGAGCCATTTAAGGGCGGTGACTTCTTGTGCTGTCTCTATGGAAATGGACTGCATAACCCACCAGACTTTGTTTTATATCAGTTTTCAACCTTAAACAACTATATTAAGGGCTCTTGGGGGTTAGACTGAAATGGTTCAAGATCCTGATTAAGGAATTTAATTATGAGAGCATTTTATAAAGGGGAAAGATGAGTCCAGCCAGGAGTCCACAGCTGTCTGAATGCTGACAAAGCTGGTTTGATTTCAGCAACCACCGAGAGGTGCATTTGGTATTCTTCGCAGATGTACTTCGCAGGACAGGAAACTGGAAGGGGCAGAGAGGAAATCAACAACAAAACGCCACAGATCTGTTTTCTTTTTGAAATTGTAAATGACACAAAAAAGAAAGAAATTCAAACATGAATAGACAAAGACTTTGTTTATTTATTGCCAGGAGAGGCCCATTAGGATGCCGCACTGTGTTTCCATGGCATTTGGAGACATAAACAGAAAACATGGGCTAATGCATTCAGTTAGGCAGAGATTTTAAAGTCTAATATGCAATCTAAATATATATCGCATGTATTCTTGCTATTTATTTATCTGTTGTATATCCAGCAGGGAAGGGGGAGACAGCCTAGCAGGGGGTTGTGATCCGTTTGTAAATGTGCTGACATGTTCAAGCCTTCAGCTTGCCACGAGGGTCTGTGGTTTCTCTGTGCTCTTTCTTGCCTCAGAGTCACTCGTTAACCTACTCTTGCCTCTGCCAGACGAAGGGTGGTAAACTGAGTCACTGTAGTTCACCTGGCTTAAGTGTGCATGTATCATCCAGGGCGGTGAGGATGAGGATTCTGATGGTCCATGCTTTCTTTAAAGAGCAATTTTTAATAAACATAGGTTATTTTATGAGCTATAACAAATGTTCAAGGAAATCTATAAATATGTAATTTGATTTTGAAGCCTGCTAAATTAAAAATTAGCCTGCTAACCAGATGCAAAAGGACAGGTATCCTCTACGGGTGACTAGTTTGTTTTCTGATTTCTGATAGTAACTTTGCTGGAGTTTTTGACAGTCCTTTAGCCCTCTGAGAGTACAAATGGCCCAGTGCCTATAATGCAACAGAGTCAAGGCCAAGCTAGAAGCCAGAGCTTTTGATTCCTAGTTTAATGTTTTTTTCACTGCCATGGTTTGGCTCACTTTTTAATTCTATGTTTACTGAAAAAAAAAGCAGGGGATTTGATATACCAAGTTCCAGTGGACTCAACAATTAGAGAACAACATATGAGAACAGAACAAGAGGGAGTAATTTCATTGTACTGGAGACTATGCTTACAAAAAGGTGAATGTCACTCAAATAATTCACTAGGAAGACAGTTAATTATAAACTTAGGAATAGGGCTCTCCAGGCTCAGGGGGTACTTGTATTTGTTCTTGCCTGCAAGAAATCAACTAGGTGTCATTGGGTTTTACCACTGCCCTCGATTTCAGAAAATATTTTTATAAAGGTCTGTTCTTAATCAAATTATGGTCTTTCATACTGTTTTTGAATTTGGTTTAAGTAGGTTTTTGCCTTTAGGACAGTGTGGTTGGACTCAGGATAACTGTGAAATATAGCAGAAGTCTGAGATGGAAGTACAAATCCTTATATCTTGTCATCAATCAAGAAATTAAAAAATACAGATAATGTATTTTCTATACCCCTAAAATTAAAAATGGGTTGTTTGAAAAAATATTTAAACAAATAAAAAGAATGGCTCTAAAATTTCAAAAGCCTACCCTTGACTCATATTTTCATTTTGAGTTCTCTGCATTGGACTAACTGTCCACACTTTCACTGCCTTTTGCTTTTTATAGGGATCAAGTTTATGAGGTGGTTGGGAACCACCTTCTTTTCTTGTTCTGGTGTTTTTATTATCAGATGCCCACTGAACAGGAAACAACCCATTCTAGCTACAGAGTGAATGTGTTTGCCCCTCACATTCCAATGTCACAAAAAGGGTCTGATTCTCTGTGAAGAGGATCCCTTTGCTACCAGTATCACAGTGTGCTTGAATTACCTGCCAAGCGCTTGCTGTGTAAATTATAGCTGCCTGGTGGGAGCTTTAATTCACATCCTTGATGTTTTAAAAAAATATTTTCAAGGTTGTACTCCATAAATCCAAGTTTTTGACTGGGTTATGTCTGCTCTCATTTTTTTTTCTTCCTCTTGTGTTTGGAATTAAATCTTCAGAGGGAGAAGGAAGAAGACAAAAGCTTCATGAGAAGTAACTGTTTTGATGAATTTCAATAATGAGTTAGCATAGATTACAGAATAATACAGCCTACTGCTTATTCATACAAAGAAGTCCTTTTAAACCTTGAGAGACTTTAGGCCTCAAGACTGCTTTCTTGTTTTACACATGGGCTCATGTGTGGATGGAGCTTTGACATACATACATTTGGCATGGGTCACCATGTGACTTAGCACTGAAACACTGAGATGGATATGTCTTGTCTGGTTTCAAATTTGGCTTGACCTTAGTTACTTTGCCTTTTCTTGTCTAGTCTTTCTCACCCCAAATAAACACAGATTTGAATGTCCATATCAACTAATTGATATCCTGGGATCACAGAGGTTGAGATAAAGGATTAATGTTTGAAGACAGATGGCATGAGAATGCCTTAACATATCAAAGCTGAGTGGTACTTTGTGTCAGATATGGAGAGCAAAGTTCTGCCAATAAGCAGTTTGTCGGTAAGGAGGAGAAAAGTGCCCTGATCAAATACTTTAACTAAAGATAATTCTGGTGTACCTAAAGATTCATTCATTTAGTTATTTATTTACAGTTATAGGCATTAAACACAGGGTGTTCATACTGAGCTACATTCCCAGCCTTTTCGTCTCATTTAACTTAATGTTATATTGGCACAGGGTCTGGTCCAATTTCCTAGGTAGGACTTAAGTTTTAGATCCTCTTTCCCTACCAAAATTCTGGGGTTGTGAACCTGGGCTATATCACCAGTTGCAAACATTCTATTGTAAATTGAAATACTTTTGGAATAGAATCTTACAGCTAAAGGCTGTCCCTCCTTTGCCGATGGATAGAATATTAAGATAGATGTCCAAGCTTGGGTAGGTGAAGAATTGCTTTGCATAAAAATGAAAAGAACTGAGGTTCTGAAGACTAAGGAAGCGAAACAAAATACCTATGGGGTCTTGGGAGGGAAGGATAATCAGTGAACACAGGAAGGGTTCAGAGGGAAGCAGAAGAGGAGACAGCTGCATGGTAATGAGAAAGTCGACTGGGACAGGTGGTGTTTTTTAAATGGAACTTTATAGTTTTGGTGCTCCGTAACATGATGAAAAGGTTTTTGTCTGCTATGTCTTGGGTAATTCCATTGTTGTTGAATGTTTTGGGTGCATCCTTTTGTAGTGTGTCAGAAGGCTGAGGCTAAGGTTGAAGGCAAAAGCAGTGGCACCGGGAGGAGCCTGTATCAGATGAAGAGAACAGTTGCAGTACCAGCAACAGCAGCAGCTGCCACCCACAAGAACAACACTGAGGGCCTGCAGTGTTTGAGGTATTTACCTTACTTAATGTTCACAGCTCTGCAAAGTAGGAACTGTTAGTCGTTCCCGTTTGCTCCTTTGGACAGTCTGGTCTCTTTTCCATCTTGCTGTCTGGATTGGTCTGAATCTTTAACAGGATACAAGGAGAGAGCATCCTTTTCCATAGTCTCTGTGTTGTTTTATTTTGGCCTTTCCCTCTAAGCAATGATAGTGGAAAAGATGACACCAGAGCATACACGTATCACCTAACACTGACCGAATTCAGTCTGGAAAGTAGTGTTACATGGTGTATAAAGTTCTCTCATAGACGCATGGGCTGGAGTGGACCCTTTTTTGGGGAACTCATTGTCTGGCCCTTCATGACATTCATAATCTCCTTCCTAGATTCTTCTCCAGGTGATGGTAAGTATACTGTAGTGTCATTCCTAATTATAGCTTATTTTATTTTTGTGTGGTGTCTCATTATAACACAATGACCATAAATCAGGTATCTTGGGAAGCCACCCGGTTAATAGAATAGCCTTACACAGGCTAATCAACAACTTGAATTGGACAGTCTTTCTTTGCTCTTGATTTCCTTTCCCTAGGGAGCAGAATAATACAGAGTACTCAGTACTTTCCCTTTTTTCCTCTCATTTTTCCTTCCTCCTACTTTTCTGCTTACTCCAAGGGCAGAATGCCCCGCAGAACGTCTCCTGAATCCTCCCCTCTCCTCCCAAATTGTAGATTCTCCTGTGACTGATACTCTATGTGGTTCAGTGATGTAAAGAGGTAATATCATTCCCCGCTTAATAGATGAGATTGAGGAAGGTAAATTAAGCTGTTCGTTGTTCAAGGTCACACACTAGGAAGAGCTGGAATTCCAACCTGAGTGTGACTCTAAGAGCAGCCTTTTCCTTTCCCCTTCTGGCTCTCTGTGCAGGTTAGGAAGGATCATGAAGGGCAGTCAACAAATCCTCACACCGGTTTCTTTCTACTGTGGGAACAGGCTGGAGGGTTGAGGAGAGTTTGGGGGCTCAGAAGTAAGTATCATAAAGTGACTTTGCAACATCTATTGCATTTCCTTGAACTAATTTTTCTAGTTTGAACTTGTTTTTAATTAAAAATATAAAATCTCTTACATTAAAATTAGTTTCAGTAAAGGTTACAACTGATATTAAATTTTTGAAGTAACACATTATTATGTGAGAATTTGGGGACAATGTACTTTCCACGCATTTTCCCCAAAGTTCAAATACACAGTTTCCCCATCAAAATTATCACAGAAGACATAAAATTTTGCTTAACATCAGGAACACGTACAATACCTTTAACACAAAGGACAACTTTTATTTCACCAAGACTAACACAGATATAAACATTAAAAACAATAGCAAATCCTTGTAAATATATTTCCACAGACAGTTGTTGAGAAAATTCTTTGACTCATTACTTTACTTTAATATAAAATATAAACAATATCAAAATATATCTATGTTTCCATCTCCAGGACCACAAGGCTGCCTTTGATGTTGTGGTATCTGTTATTTTTCCCCCTACACAGTACCTTGAGCTTTTTTATGATACATAGGATGAGACTTTATATTATAAAAATTTTCCAAACATATGCAAATGTAACAGGAATTTTATAACTAAACCTCACTTGCCCATTTTACTTCAACAATAGTCGAGTCATTGGCAATTCCGTTTCCTCTGTTGTTCCCAATTTGGGATCAGAGTAAAGTGTGTCACTATATAAATCTGAGCCTCCTTTCAGGTATTTGTATCAATTCCAATTTCCCCAAGTAGTTCCTATATACAGTAGACAACTGCAATCCCCTCCCCCATTACTTATGAGATCTATAGAATGATATAATGAGAACGCTCTGGGCCTCGTTATGATGGGTGTCTTCTCCTCAGGTGGCATGAAGTATCCCTTGGTCAAGTAGGCATGTTGGACTCAGAAGTGGTGATGGCCTGTCATGTGCTTGGCCTTCTCCCATCCTCCCTGCACCCACCAGATATCTCTGTCACAAACAAAGGAATATGATGTAATGGCTTTCTTGAATTTTAAGGACTTTGGATATACTATATATACAGACTGAGCTACTAGAGGATCTGATTGATGGAGAAGCCACTCATCAATCTCAGATTTCAGATCAGGGCAGAGAAGAGAGGCATCTGACACTCAAGGTCAGTAACCTTCATGATGGCCCCTCAAATAGTTCTGAGCCCCTAAAAGAGGTTGGTGTTTAGGGCCAGTGTTTCATTTTAGCTAGATCTGCTCATGGATTTATTGTTTTCTGGTGTCTAGGTATTAGAAAGTTTGTGAGAGGCTGCATTTCAGACATTCAAAATAGACTGATATCTCATTTCTTTATGAGATAGTTACTCAGCGTTTTTTTTTTTAATTGAATTCTTTATTGGTACAATTTATATACATCTCAAAATCACATATAACATTGGGAAATTTGTACCAGTATATGCCACACTCAGCGTTTTGAGTAGTATGTGACAGTGAAAAAGACAAAGCCTCAATCTTCATGGAGTTTACTTGGTGGATTAGGTAAAGCATAAGTAGACAAATAATAGTAGTCATGTAAAATGACAGAGATAGAACCTGACTGGGAACACAGGGCCTATGACTTTTTGCTAGAGCCATGGTGGCAAACCTATCGTATATGTGTCACTGAAAGCTCTGAAATGCCTGGGCTAAAGATGTTTCTGGCAACATTAGCAGAGCCAGTGGTTCAAAGTATGGTCTGGGAATATCAAAGCATCTAGGAGTCATTTAGAAATTCAAACTTCCAAAGATCTAGAAATTTTTCTAAAAATACAAAATCTATGGAATCAATATTTTTGGGAAAGAGATTTTCCAATGTTAATAATGCACCTAAATTTCAAAACACACTGGACTAGGTTATGAGTGTTCTTGAGAACCCAGAACTCAAAACAGAGTTTCATAGTATATTCTTACTCAGGTCAGCAGAGGACACTTCTTAGAGTTTTGAATGTTTTATTTTTAAATTTTTAAAAAAATTTTTGAGACAGGGTCTCATGTTGTTAGGTCAGGCTGGCCCTGAGCTCATTATGTAGCCCCAGCGAGCCTCAAACTCAACAATCCTCCTGTCTCTGCTTCCTGAGTGCTGGGATTCGAGGCGTGAGCCACCAGGTCCGGCACTTAAGAGTTTTAATGGCCCAGTAGTACTTCCTTCTGAACCATTTTAGGGGACTTGAATTTAAAATTTAAAAGATAAATACTGATATAGCTGCCATCATTGAAAACATTGTTTGTTGTCATTTTTGCAATGAGAGACTTCAGTAGGAAGTATTTGCAAGCAGTTGGCAAGTGCCAGCCCTCTAGCTACACTGATTCCAGGAGGCCCATGAAGAGCAATCTACAGGGTGACCAGGAAGAAGAACATAAGAATTAAGCAGGAAAATCATCCTGAAGCAACATCATAACATTTGAGACCTGGTAGATGAGAAAAATTCACCCTTGTGAAGAATGTTCCAGAAAGAGACACAAACAAGAGCAGACATGAAGGCCAGAAATTTAAAAGAAAAGTAACTATCTCCCCTTTGCTTATTCCAGAGATAAAAAATACCATCACGTGCATTTGAGTGTTCAGTATACCAGTTCCAACCACATATGCACAAGTTTCCTTTGAAACAGGTATGATACCAGGAAGTGGCACCATGGAACAGAGAACACATGAGACTTGTTTCTAATCCTTCGTGTATCATTTATTTATCCATGTGTCTGTGGGTAATTTATTCATGTTCCTGGACATGGAGGTTTCTTCCATCTGTAAAGCAGGTTATAATCCCTTCCTTTCAGGGTCATTGCACAGCTAAAATAAGGACTCATAGGATCTAATACAACTTGTGGCATTTGTGTCTAGTAGACATAAAGCATACTATTCTTCATGTTTAATAATAGACACAAGATACTATATAATATTGCTGATCTGGAATGAAAGAAATTCAAGTCTTGGGAATTGAAGGGACTTTTAAGAAGTCTCTGAGTCGGTGTCTCATCAGACACAGAATTCCCCAGGTTATTCTTGACAGTCTGTCATACCATCATGCTTGAAATTCTAATGGCAAACCAAAGTTCCCTTTTTTTTTTTTTTGAGACAGGGTTTTGCTTTGTAGTTCAGGCTGGCCCTGAGCTCACTATGTAGCCCAGGCAAGCCTTGAACTCAGCAATCATGCTGCCTCTGCCTCCTGAGTGCTGGGATTATAGGCATGAGCCACCATGCCTGGCCAAACTTCCCTTTTTGAGAAAGCTTTTTAAATCTAGCATTCCCAAAACTGCATGTTTTCAGAAACCAAATCATCTATATGGTTAATATGTGCTTGAGGAAACATGTGTTGTAAAGTGAAATAAGTTTCAAAATTTGGGGTGCTGGGTGTGGTGGCTCACGCCTTCAATCCCAGCACTCGGGAGGCAGAGACAGGAGGATTGCTGAGTTCGAGGCTTGCCTGGGCTACATAGTGAGCTCAGGGCCAACCTGAACTACAAAGAGAGACCTTGTCTCAAAAAAAAAAGTGGATAGTCATTAAGTTCCACAGGCTTATTATACAACTATTAAGAGCTCATTATATTTTCTTACATGTTGTGATTTTCCAAAATAGTGCTATATGTCCAATATTTTCCAACTAAGATTTCCTTCTAAAGAATGTGATCAACATACTATTTATATACTGATAAAAATTTAAGACATCTTTACATTGAGGAAAACTGATAGTTTGAAGCTGCTTCTCATACCTCTTTGGTACAACAGAAACGTGTCTCACTGCCTTTGACATTCTAGGTCCCACAGAATGGGTGTATAAATTGGGGACATGGTTTGACATGGACTGTATCTGGGTGGTTTTTACAATATACTACCTTTTAGTACCTGTTTTTAACCCTTGTCATAATACAGGTAGACTGCTAAAAATGTAAAGAGATGGGACAAATGTCTCCATGTAATATTTTGCATTAAACACTGAAGAAAGTATTAATCAGAAGAACAGAATGAAGATTGTGCCCAGACTACCATGCGCACTTTTGCTGCCTCTCATCATCTGGCTACCCTTCTGCAGCAGAAGATATCATCGTGTGTCCAGGGTGACCAAGACAGAAAAGGTGAGTACCTGGCCAAGGCCACTGAGGGAGTTTATGTGTCAGCTCCCAGAAGAGAAGCCCAAGGTGTCTGGCTCCTGTGGTCTGGGCTTGAAAACACACTGCAGCTCTGAAGAGGTCATTTGATGCTGGGAGGGGAAACTGAACCGACAACAGAAGGAAAAGGTTTCAGTGATACCCTTTCCCATCCTGAAAAATCTTTGTGATGAGATCTTCTTCTGTCTCCAAGTCCACATTAGTTTAGTGTAATGTATTCAGAAACTGCCTTTCTCATCAAAAGCCTAGGACAGACAATAGATCTTCTTTGAGCATTTTGAGTTGTGATTTTGCAAAAATGAGGTATCTTGGGTGTAACACAAAGTACTCTGGACTGGGAAGCAGCAGATCTGAGCTGTAGCCTACCAGTGTGTCACTAATAAACTGTAATAATAGGCAAGACATTGCCCTTTTCCAAATCAAATTCTTCATCATGAACGCAGTAGGCTGAAGAAAATGTTTTATCCCACCTCTGCAGTACTATAATCATATGACATTTGATTTTCATTGAAAGGAATTCCTTTCACTTCACAGAATAGGAATTATATGAAGTCATTTTATTAAACAAATATGACTGAGCCACAACACTTTGACATATTGGTACTAATATTTCTCACCTGGAAGACCTAGTGAAGTTCAGCACCTTATTCAGCATCAGAGTATGAAGCAAAACATCTGTTTGCCAGGTCTAGGAGCATACCATTTGG